>CAWWDY010001368.1:0-46327 GCA_963942605.1 Poecilus cupreus
CAGCATTTTTATCTTGCTTTCACCAACATTAACTATTATACACGACAGAAACATGAATATGACAGTTTAAATATTTGAAAACGGTGTTTTGTATGCTTTTGCATGCTTAAAACAGCATTTTTATCTTGCTTTCACCAACATTAGCTATTATACACGACAGAAACATGAATATGACAATTTAAATACTTGAAAACAGCATTTAGTATGTTTTTGCAAGCTGAAAACAGCTATTTTATTTTGATTTTGCAAACATAAGCCATTACACACGACATATACATGAATATGACAGTTTAAATACTTGAAAACGGTGTTTGTATGCTTTTTCATTCTTAAAACAGCATTTTTATCTTGCTTTCACCAACATTAGCTATTATACATGACAGAAACATGAATATGACAGTTTAAATACTTGAAAACGGTGTTTTGTTTGCTTTTGCATGTTTAATACAGCATTTTAATATTGCTTTCACCAACATTAGCTATTATACACGACAGAAACATGAATACGACAATTTAAATACTTGAAAACAGCATTTAGTATGTTTTTTCAAGCTGAAAACAGCTATTTTATTTTGATTTTGCAAACATAAGCCATTACACACGACATATACATGAACATGACAGTTTAAATACTTGAAAACGGTGTTTTGTATGCTTTTGCATGCTTAAAACAGCATTTTTGTCTTCTTTCACCAACATTAGCTATTATACATGACAGAAACATGAATATGACAGTTTAAATCCTTGAAAACGGTGTTTTGTATGCTTTTGCATGCTTAAAACAGCATTTTTATCTTGCTTTTACCATCATTAGCTATTATACAAGACAGAAACATGAATGTGACAATTTAAATACTTGAAAACAGCATTTCGTATGTTTTTGCAAGCTGAAAACAACTATTTTATCTTGATTTTGCAAACATAAGCCATTACACACGACATATACATGAATATGACAGTTTTAAATATTTGAAAACGGTGTTTTGTATGCTTTTGCATGCTTAAAACAGCATTTTTATCTTGCTTTCACCAACATTAGCTATTATACACGACAGAAATATGAATATGACAGTTTAAATACTTGAAAACAACATTTTGTATGTTTTTGCAAGCTGAAAACAGCTATTTTATCTTGATTTTGCAAACATAAGTCATTACACACGACATATACATGAATATGACAGTTTAAATAACTGAAAACGGTGTTTTGTATGCTTTTGAATGCTTAAAACAGCATTTTTATCTTGCTTTCACCAACATTAGCTATTATACATGACAGAAACATGAATATGACAGTTTAAATACTTGAAAACGGTGTTTTGTTTGCTTTTGCTTGCTTAAAACAGCATTTTAATATTGCTTTCACCAACATTAGCTATTATACACGAAAGAAACATGAATATGACAATTTAAATACTTGAAAACAGCATTTAGTATGTTTTTGCAAGCTGAAAACAGCTATTTTATTTTGATTTTGCAAACATAAGCCATTACACACGACATATACATGAACATGACAGTTTAAATACTTGAAAACGGTGTTTTGTATGCTTTTGCATGCTTAAAACAGCATTTTTGTCTTCTTTCACCAACATTAGCTATTATACATGACAGAAACATGAATATGACAGTTTAAGTCCTTGAAAACGGTGTTTTGTATGCTTTTTGCATGCTTGAAACAGCATTTTTATCTTGCTTTTACCAACATTAGCTATTATACAAGACAGAAACATGAATGTGACAGTTTAAATACTTGAAAACAGCATTTCGTATGTTTTTGCAAGCTGAAAACAGCTATTTTATCTTGATTTTGCAAACATAAGCCATTACACACGACATATACATGAATATGACAGTTTAAATACTTGAAAACGGTGTTTTGTATGCTTTTGCATGCTTAAAACAGCATTTTTATCTTGCTTTCACCAACATTAACTATTATACACGACAGAAACATGAATATGACAGTTTAAATATTTGAAAACGGTGTTTTGTATGCTTTTGCATGCTTAAAACAGCATTTTTATCTTGCTTTCACCAACATTAGCTATTATACACGACAGAAACATGAATATGACAATTTAAATACTTGAAAACAGCATTTAGTATGTTTTTGCAAGCTGAAAACAGCTATTTTATTTTAATTTTGCAAACATAAGCCATTACACACGACATATACATGAATATGACAGTTTTAAATACTTGAAAACGGTGTTTTGTATGCTTTTTCATTCTTAAAACAGCATTTTTATCTTGCTTTCACCAACATTAGCTATTATACATGACAGAAACATGAATATGACAGTTTAAATACTTGAAAACGGTGTTTTGTTTGCTTTTGCATGCTTAATACAGCATTTTAATATTGCTTTCACCAACATTAGCTATTATACACGACAGAAACATGAATATGACAATTTAAATACTTGAAAACAGCATTTAGTATGTTTTTTCAAGCTGAAAACAGCTATTTTATTTTGATTTTGCAAACATAAGCCATTACACACGACATATACATGAACATGACAGTTTAAATACTTGAAAACGGTGTTTTGTATGCTTTTGCATGCTTAAAACAACATTTTTGTCTTCTTTCACCAACATTAGCTATTATACATGACAGAAACATGAATATGACAGTTTAAATCCTTGAAAACGGTGTTTTGTATGCTTTTGCATGCTTAAAACAGCATTTTTATCTTGCTTTTACCATCATTAGCTATTATACAAGACAGAAACATGAATGTGACAATTTAAATACTTGAAAACAGCATTTCGTATGTTTTTGCAAGCTGAAAACAGCTATTTTATCTTGATTTTGCAAACATAAGCCATTACACACGACATATACATGAATATGACAGTTTAAATATTTGAAAACGGTGTTTTGTATGCTTTTGCATGCTTAAAACAGCATTTTTATCTTGCTTTCACCAACATTAGCTATTATACACGACAGAAATATGAATATGACAGTTTAAATACTTGAAAACAACATTTTGTATGTTTTTGCAAGCTGAAAACAGCTATTTTATCTTGATTTTGCAAACATAAGTCATTACACACGACATATACATGAATATGACAGTTTAAATAATTGAAAACGGTGTTTTGTATGCTTTTGAATGCTTAAAACAGCATTTTTATCTTGCTTTCACCAACATTAGCTATTATACATGACAGAAACATGAATATGACAGTTTAAATACTTGAAAACGGTGTTTTGTTTGCTTTTGCATGCTTAAAACAGCATTTTAATATTGCTTTCACCAACATTAGCTATTATACATGAAAGAAACATGAATATGACAATTTAAATACTTGAAAACAGCATTTAGTATGTTTTTGCAAGCTGAAAACAGCTATTTTATTTTGATTTTGCAAACATAAGCCATTACACACGACATATACATGAACATGACAGTTTAAATACTTGAAAACGGTGTTTTGTATGCTTTTGCATGCTTAAAACAGCATTTTTGTCTTCTTTCACCAACATTAGCTATTATACATGACAGAAACATGAATATGACAGTTTAAGTCCTTGAAAACGGTGTTTTGTATGCTTTTGCATGCTTGAAACAGCATTTTTATCTTGCTTTCACCAACATTAGCTATTATACACGACAAAAACATGAATATGACAATTTAAATTCTAGAAAACAGCATGTTGTATGTTTTTGCAAGCTGAAAGCAGCTATTTTATCTTGATTTTGCAAACATAAGCCATTACACACGACATATACATGAATATGACAGTTTAAATACTTGAAAACGGTGTTTTGTATGCTTTTGCATGCTTAAAACAGAATTTTTATCTTGCTTTCACCAACATTAGCTATTATACACGACAGACCATGAATATGACAGTTTAAATACTTGAAAACGGTGTTTTGCATGCTTTTGCATGCTTAAAAAAGCATTTTAAACTTGCTTTCACCAACATTAGCTATTATACACGACAAAAACATGAATGTGACAGTTTAAATAATTGAAAACTGCAATTTGTATGTTTTTGCAAGCTGAAAGCAGCTATTTTATCTTGATTTTGCAAACATAAGCCATTACACACGACATATACATGAATATGACAGTTTAAATACTTGAAAACGGTGTTTTGTATGCTTTTTAATTCTTAAAACAGCATTTTTATCTTGCTTTCACCAACATTAGCTATTATACATGACAGAAACATGAATATGACAGTTTAAATACTTGAAAACGGTGTTTTGTTTGCTTTTGCATGCTTAATACAGCATTTTAATATTGCTTTCACCAACATTAGCTATTATACACGACAGAAACATGAATATGACAATTTAAATACTTGAAAACAGCATTTAGTATGTTTTTGCAAGCTGAAAACAGCTATTTTATTTTGATTTTGCAAACATAAGCCATTACACACGACATATACATGAACATGACAGTTTAAATACTTGAAAACGGTGTTTTGTATGCTTTTGCATGCTTAAAACAGCATTTTTGTCTTCTTTCACCAACATTAGCTATTATACATGACAGAAACATGAATATGACAGTTTAAATCCTTGAAAACGGTGTTTTGTATGCTTTTGCATGCTTAAAGCAGCATTTTTATCTTGCTTTTACCATCATTAGCTATTATACAAGACAGAAACATGAATGTGACAGTTTAAATACTTAAAAACAGCATTTCGTATGTTTTTGCAAGCTGAAAACAGCTATTTTATCTTGATTTTGCAAACATAAGCCATTACACACGACATATACATGAATATGACAGTTTAAATATTTGAAAACGGTGTTTTGTATGCTTTTGCATGCTTAAAACAGCATTTTTATCTTGCTTTCACCAACATTAGCTATTATACACGACAGAAACATGAATATGACAATTTAAATACTTGAAAACAGCATTTAGTATGTTTTTGCAAGCTGAAAACAGCTATTTTATTTTAATTTTGCAAACATAAGCCATTACACACGACATATACATGAATATGACAGTTTAAATACTTGAAAACGGTGTTTTGTATGCTTTTTCATTCTTAAAACAGCATTTTTATCTTGCTTTCACCAACATTAGCTATTATACATGACAGAAACATGAATATGACAGTTTAAATACTTGAAAACGGTGTTTTGTTTGCTTTTGCATGCTTAATACAGCATTTTAATATTGCTTTCACCAACATTAGCTATTATACACGACAGAAACATGAATATGACAATTTAAATACTTGAAAACAGCATTTAGTATGTTTTTTCAAGCTGAAAACAGCTATTTTATTTTGATTTTGCAAACATAAGCCATTACACACGACATTTACATGAACATGACAGTTTAAATACTTGAAAACGGTGTTTTGTATGCTTTTGCATGCTTAAAACAGCATTTTTGTCTTCTTTCACCAACATTAGCTATTATACATGACAGAAACATGAATATGACAGTTTAAATCCTTGAAAACGGTGTTTTGTATGCTTTTGCATGCTTAAAACAGCATTTTTATCTTGCTTTTACCATCATTAGCTATTATACAAGACAGAAACATGAATGTGACAATTTAAATACTTGAAAACAGCATTTCGTATGTTTTTGCAAGCTGAAAACAGCTATTTTATCTTGATTTTGCAAACATAAGCCATTACACACGACATATACATGAATATGACAGTTTAAATATTTGAAAACGGTGTTTTGTATGCTTTTGCATGCTTAAAACAGCATTTTTATCTTGCTTTCACCAACATTAGCTATTATACACGACAGAAATATGAATATGACAGTTTAAATACTTGAAAACAACATTTTGTATGTTTTTGCAAGCTGAAAACAGCTATTTTATCTTGATTTTGCAAACATAAGTCATTACACACGACATATACATGAATATGACAGTTTAAATAATTGAAAACGGTGTTTTGTATGCTTTTGAATGCTTAAAACAGCATTTTTATCTTGCTTTCACCAACATTAGCTATTATACATGACAGAAACATGAATATGACAGTTTAAATACTTGAAAACGGTGTTTTGTTTGCTTTTGCATGCTTAAAACAGCATTTTAATATTGCTTTCACCAACATTAGCTATTATACACGAAAGAAACATGAATATGACAATTTAAATACTTGAAAACAGCATTTAGTATGTTTTTGCAAGCTGAAAACAGCTATTTTATTTTGATTTTGCAAACATAAGCCATTACACACGACATATACATGAACATGACAGTTTAAATACTTGAAAACGGTGTTTTGTATGCTTTTGCATGCTTAAAACAGCATTTTTGTCTTCTTTCACCAACATTAGCTATTATACATGACAGAAACATGAATATGACAGTTTAAGTCCTTGAAAACGGTGTTTTGTATGCTTTTGCATGCTTGAAACAGCATTTTTATCTTGCTTTTACCAACATTAGCTATTATACAAGACAGAAACATGAATGTGACAGTTTAAATACTTGAAAACAGCATTTCGTATGTTTTTGCAAGCTGAAAACAGCTATTTTATCTTGATTTTGCAAACATAAGCCATTACACACGACATATACATGAATATGACAGTTTAAATACTTGAAAACGGTGTTTTGTATGCTATTGCATGCTTAAAACAGCATTTTTATCTTGCTTTCACCAACATTAACTATTATACACGACAGAAACATGAATATGACAGTTTAAATATTTGAAAACGGTGTTTTGTATGCTTTTGCATGCTTAAAACAGCATTTTTATCTTGCTTTCACCAACATTAGCTATTATAGACGACAGAAACATGAATATGACAATTTAAATACTTGAAAACAGCATTTAGTATGTTTTTGCAAGCTGAAAACAGCTATTTTATTTTGATTTTGCAAACATAAGCCATTACACACGACATATACATGAATATGACAGTTTAAATACTTGAAAACGGTGTTTTGTATGCTTTTTCATTCTTAAAACAGCATTTTTATCTTGCTTTCACCAACATTAGCTATTATACATGACAGAAACATGAATATGACAGTTTAAATACTTGAAAACGGTGTTTTGTTTGCTTTTGCATGCTTAAAACAGCATTTTTATATTGCTTTCACCAACATTAGCTATTATACACGAAAGAAACATGAATATGACAATTTAAATACTTGAAAACAGCATTTAGTATGTTTTTGCAAGCTGAAAACAGCTATTTTATTTTGATTTTGCAAACATAAACCATTACACACGACATATACATGAACATGACAGTTTAAATACTTGAAAACGGTGTTTTGTATGCTTTTGCATGCTTAAAACAGCATTTTTGTCTTCTTTCACCAACATTAGCTATTATACATGACAGAAACATGAATATGACAGTTTAAGTCCTTGAAAACGGTGTTTTGTATGCTTTTGCATGCTTGAAACAGCATTTTATCTTGCTTTTACCAACATTAGCTATTATACAAGACAGAAACATGAATGTGACAGTTTAAATACTTGAAAACAGCATTTCGTATGTTTTTGCAAGCTGAAAACAGCTATTTTATCTTGATTTTGCAAACATAAGCCATTACACACGACATATACATGAATATGACAGTTTAAATACTTGAAAACGGTGTTTTGTATGCTTTTGCATGCTTAAAACAGCATTTTTATCTTGCTTTCACCAACATTAACTATTATACACGACAGAAACATGAATATGACAGTTTAAATATTTGAAAACGGTGTTTTGTATGCTTTTGCATGCTTAAAACAGCATTTTTATCTTGCTTTCACCAACATTAGCTTTTATACACGACAGAAATATGAATATGACAGTTTAAATACTTGAAAACAACATTTTGTATGTTTTTGCAAGCTGAAAACAGCTATTTTATCTTGAATTTGCAAAGATAAGCCATAACACACGACATATACATGAATATGACAGTTTCAATACTTGAAAACGGTATTTTGTATGCTTTTGCATGCTTAAAACAGCATTTTTATCTTGCTTTCAACAACATTAGCTATTATACACGACAGAAACATGAATATAACAGTTTAAATACTTGAAAACGGTGTTCTGTATGCTTTTGCATGCTTAAAACAGCATTTTTATCTTGCTTTCACCAACATTAGCTATTATACACGACAGAAACCTGAATATGACAGTTTAAATACTTGAAAACGGTGTTTTGTATGCTTTTGCATGCTTAAAACAGCATTTTAATCTTACTTTCAACAACATTAGCTATTATTCACTACAAAAACATGAATATGACAATTTAAATACTTCTAAACAGCATTTTGTATGTTTTGCAAGCTGAAAACAGCTATTTTATCTTGATTTTGCAAACATAAGCCATTACACACGACATATACATGAATATGACAGTTAAAATACTTGAAAATGGTGTTTTGTATGCTTTTGCATGCTTAAAACAGCATTTTTATCTTGCTTTCACCAACATTAGCTATTATTCACTACAAAAACATGAATATGACAGTTCAAATACTTAAAAACAGCATTTTGTATGTTTTTGCAAGCTAGAAACAGCTATTTTATCTTGATTTTGCAAACATAAGCCATTACACACGACATATACATGAATATGACAGTTTAAATACTTGAAAACGGTGTTTTGTTTGCTTTTGCATGCTTAAAACAGAATTTTTATCTTGCTTTTAACAACATTAGCTATTATAGACGACAGAAACATGAATATGACAGTTTATATACTTGAAAACAGCATTTTGTATGTTATGCAAGCTGAAAACAGCTATTTTATCTTGATTTTGCAAACATAAGCCATTACACACGACATATACATGAATATGACAGTTAAAATACTTGAAAATGGTGTTTTGTATGCTTTTGCATGCTTAAAACAGCATTTTTATCTTGCTTTCACCAACATTAGCTATTATTCACTACAAAAACATGAATATGACAGTTCAAATACTTAAAAACAGCATTTTGTATGTTTTTGCAAGCTAGAAACAGCTATTTTATCTTGATTTTGCAAACATAAGCCATTACACACGACATATACATGAATATGACAGTTTAAATACTTGAAAACGGTGTTTTGTATGCTTTTGAATGCTTAAAACAGCATTTTTATCTTGCTTTCACCAACATTAGCTATTATACACGACAGAAACATGAATATGACAGTTTAAATACTTGAAAACGGTGTTTTGTTTGCTTTTGCATGCTTAAAACAGAATTTTTATCTTGCTTTTAACAACATTAGCTATTATAGACGACAGAAACATGAATATGACAGTTTATATACTTGAAAACAGCATTTTGTATATTTTTGCAAGCTGAAAACAGCTATTTTATCTTGATTTTGCAAACATAAGCCATTACGCACGACATATACATGAATATGACAGTTTAAATACTTGAAAACGGTATTTTGTATGCTTTTGCATGCATAAAACAGCATTTTTATCTTGCTTTTACCAACATTAGCTGTTATACACGACAGAAACATGAATATGACAGTTCAAATACTTGAAAACAGCATTTTGTATGTTTTTGCAAGCTGAAAACAGCTATTTTATCTTGATTTTGCAAACATAAACCATTACACACGACATATACATGAATATGACAGTTAAAATACTTGAAAATGGTGTATTGTATGCTTTTGCATGCTTAAAACAGCATTTTTATCTTGCTTTCACCAACATTAGCTATTATACACGACAAAAACCTGAATATGACAGTTTAAATACTTGAAAACGGTGTTTTGTATGCTTTTGCATGCCTAAAACAGCATTTTTATCCTGCTTCCACCATCATTAGCTATTATACACGACAGAAACATGAATATGACAATTTAAATACTTAAAAACAGCATGTTGTATGTATTTGCAAGCTGAAAACAGCAATTTTATCTTGATTTTGCAAACATAAGACATTACACACGACATATACATGAATATGATAGTTTAAATACTTAAAAACGGTGTTTTGTATGCTTTTGCATGCCTAAAACAGCACTTTTATGTTGCTTTCACCAACATTAGCTATTATACACGACAGAAACATGAATATGACAGTTTAAATACTTGAAAACAGCATTTTGTCTGTTTATGCAAGCTGAAAACAGCTATTTTATCTTGATTTTGCAAACATAAGCCATTACACACGACATATACTTGAATATGACTGTGAAAATACTTGAAAACGGTGTTTTGTATGCTTTCGCATGCTTAAAGCAGCATTTTTATCTTGCTTTCACCAACATTAGCTATTATACACGACAGAAACCTGAATATGACAGTTTAAATACTTGAAAACGTTGTTTTGTATGCTTTTGCATGCTTAAAACAGCATTTTTATCTTGCTTTCACCAACATTAGCTATTATACACGACAGAAACATGAATATGACAGTTTAAATACTTGAAAACAGCATTTTGTATGTTTTTGCAAGCTGGAAACAGCTGTTTTATCTTGATTTTGCAAACATAAGCCATAACACACGACATATACATGAATATGACAGTTTCAATACTTGAAAACGGTGTTTTGTATGCTTTTGCATGCTTAAAACAGCATTTTTATCTTGCTTTCAACAACATTAGCTATTATACACGACAGAAACATGAATATGACAGTTTTAATACTTGAAAACGGTGTTTTGTATGCTTTTGCATGCTTAAAACAGCATTTTTATCTTGCTTTCACCAACATTAGCTATTATACACGACAAAAACATGAATATGACAGTTTAAATACTTGAAAACGGCATTTTGTATGTTTTCGCAAGCTGAAAACAGCTATTTTATCTTGATTTTGCAAACATAAGCCATTACACACGACATATACATGAATATGACAGCTTAAATACTTGAAAACGGTGTTTTGTATGCTTTTGCATGCTTAAAACAGCATTTTTATCTTGCTTTTACCAACATTAGCTATTATACACGACAAAAACATGAATATGACAGTTTAAATACTTGAAAACGGCATTTTGTATGTTTTCGCAAGCTAAAAACAGCTATTTTATCTTGATTTTGCAAACATAAGCCATTACACACGACATATACAAGAATATGACAGTTTAAATACTTGAAAACGGTCTTTTGTATGCTTTTGAATGCTTAAAACAGCATTTTTATCTTGCTTTCACCAACATTAGCTATTATACACGACAGAAACATGAATATGACAGTTTAAATACTTGAAAACGGTGTTTTGTTTGCTTTTGCATGCTTAAAACAGAATTTTTATCTTGCTTTTAACAACATTAGCTATTATAGACAACAGAAACATGAATATGACAGTTTATATACTTGAAAACAGCATTTTGTATGTTTTTGCAAGCTGAAAACAGCTATTTTATCTTGATTTTGCAAACATAAGCCATTACGCACGACATATACATGAATATGACAGTTTAAATACTTGAAAACGGTGTTTTGTATGCTTTTGCATGCTTAAAACAGCATTTTTATCTTGCTTTTACTAACATTAGCTATTATACACGAGAGAAACATGAATATAACAGTTTAAATACTTGAAAACAGCATTTTGTATGTTTTTGCAAGCTGAAAACAGCTATTTTATCTCGATTTTGCAAACATAAGCCATTACACACGACATATACATGAATATGATAGTTTAAATACTTAAAACCAGTGTTTTGTATGCTTTTGCATGCTTAAAACAGCAATTTTATCTTGATTTCACCAACATTAGCCATTAAACATGACAGAAACATGTATAATACAGTTTAAATACTTGAAAACAGCCATTTGTATGTTTTTGCAAGCTGAAAACAGCTATTTTATCTTGATTTTGCAAACATAAGCCATTACGCACGACATATACATGAATATGACAGTTTAAATACTTGAAAACGGTGTTTTGTATGCTTTTGCATGCTTAAAACAGCATTTTTATCTTGCTCTCACCAACATTAGCTATTATACACGACAGAAACATGAATATGACAGTTTAAATACTTGAAAACTGCATTTTGTATGTTTTTGCGAGCTGAAAACAGCTATTTTATCTTGATTTTGCAAACATAAGCCATTACACATGACATATACATGAATGTGACAGTTTAAATACTTGAAAACGGTGTTTTGTATGCTTTTGCATGCTTAAAACAGCATTTTTGTCTTGCTTTCACCAACATTAGATATTATACAAGACAGAAACATGAATATGACAGTTTAAATACTTGAAAACGGTGTTTTGTATGCTTTTGCATGCTTAAAACAGCATTTTTATCTTGCTTCCACCATTATTAGCTATTATACACGACAGAAACATGAATATGACAGTTTAAATACTTGAAAACAGCTTTTTGTATGTTTTTGCAAGCTGAAAACAGCTATTTTATCTTGATTTTGCAAACATAAGCCATTACACACGACATATACATGAATATGACAGTTAAAATACTTGAAAACGGTGTTTTGTATGGTTTTGCATGCTTAAAACAGCATTTTTATCTTGCTTTCACCAACATTAGCTATTATTTACTACAAAAACATGAATATGACAGTTTAAATACTTCTAAACAGCACTTTGTATGTTTTTGCAAGCTAGAAACAGCTATTTTATCTTGATTTTGCAAACATAAGCCATTATACACGACAGAAACATGAATATGACAGTTTAAATACTTGAAAACGGTGTTTTGTTTGCTTTTGCATGCTTAAAACAGAATTTTTATCTTGCTTTTAACAACATTAGCTATTATAGACGACAGAAACATGAATATGACAGTTTAAATACTTGAAAACGGCATTTTGTATGTTTTCGCAAGCTGAAAACAGCTATTTTATCTTGATTTTGCAAACATAAGCCATTACACACGACATATACATGAATATGACAGCTTAAATACTTGAAAACGGTGTTTTGTATGCTTTTGCATGCTTAAAACAGCATTTTTATCTTGCTTTTACCAACATTAGCTATTATACACGACAAAAACATGAATATGACAGTTTAAATACTTGAAAACGGCATTTTGTATGTTTTCGCAAGCTAAAAACAGCTATTTTATCTTGATTTTGCAAACATAAGCCATTACACACGACATATACAAGAATATGACAGTTTAAATACTTGAAAACGGTCTTTTGTATGCTTTTGAATGCTTAAAACAGCATTTTTATCTTGCTTTCACCAACATTAGCTATTATACACGACAGAAACATGAATATGACAGTTTAAATACTTGAAAACGGTGTTTTGTTTGCTTTTGCATGCTTAAAACAGAATTTTTATCTTGCTTTTAACAACATTAGCTATTATAGACAACAGAAACATGAATATGACAGTTTATATACTTGAAAACAGCATTTTGTATGTTTTTGCAAGCTGAAAACAGCTATTTTATCTTGATTTTGCAAACATAAGCCATTACACATGACATATACATGAATGTGACAGTTTAAATACTTGAAAACGGTGTTTTGTATGCTTTTGCATGCTTAAAACAGCATTTTTGTCTTGCTTTCACCAACATTAGATATTATACAAGACAGAAACATGAATATGACAGTTTAAATACTTGAAAACGGTGTTTTGTATGCTTTTGCATGCTTAAAACAGCATTTTTATCTTGCTTCCACCATTATTAGCTATTATACACGACAGAAACATGAATATGACAGTTTAAATACTTGAAAACAGCTTTTTGTATGTTTTTGCAAGCTGAAAACAGCTATTTTATCTTGATTTTGCAAACATAAGCCATTACACACGACATATACATGAATATGACAGTTAAAATACTTGAAAACGGTGTTTTGTATGGTTTTGCATGCTTAAAACAGCATTTTTATCTTGCTTTCACCAACATTAGCTATTATTTACTACAAAAACATGAATATGACAGTTTAAATACTTCTAAACAGCACTTTGTATGTTTTTGCAAGCTAGAAACAGCTATTTTATCTTGATTTTGCAAACATAAGCCATTATACACGACAGAAACATGAATATGACAGTTTAAATACTTGAAAACGGTGTTTTGTTTGCTTTTGCATGCTTAAAACAGAATTTTTATCTTGCTTTTAACAACATTAGCTATTATAGACGACAGAAACATGAATATGACAGTTTAAATACTTGAAAACGGCATTTTGTATGTTTTCGCAAGCTGAAAACAGCTATTTTATCTTGATTTTGCAAACATAAGCCATTACACACGACATATACATGAATATGACAGCTTAAATACTTGAAAACGGTGTTTTGTATGCTTTTGCATGCTTAAAACAGCATTTTTATCTTGCTTTTACCAACATTAGCTATTATACACGACAAAAACATGAATATGACAGTTTAAATACTTGAAAACGGCATTTTGTATGTTTTCGCAAGCTAAAAACAGCTATTTTATCTTGATTTTGCAAACATAAGCCATTACACACGACATATACAAGAATATGACAGTTTAAATACTTGAAAACGGTCTTTTGTATGCATTTGAATGCTTAAAACAGCATTTTTATCTTGCTTTCACCAACATTAGCTATTATACACGACAGAAACATGAATATGACAGTTTAAATACTTGAAAACGGTGTTTTGTTTGCTTTTGCATGCTTAAAACAGAATTTTTATCTTGCTTTTAACAACATTAGCTATTATAGACAACAGAAACATGAATATGACAGTTTATATACTTGAAAACAGCATTTTGTATGTTTTTGCAAGCTGAAAACAGCTATTTTATCTTGATTTTGCAAACATAAGCCATTACGCACGACATATACATGAATATGACAGTTTAAATACTTGAAAACGGTGTTTTGTATGCTTTTGCATGCTTAAAACAGCATTTTTATCTTGCTTTTACTAACATTAGCTATTATACACGAGAGAAACATGAATATAACAGTTTAAATACTTGAAAACAGCATTTTGTATGTTTTTGCAAGCTGAAAACAGCTATTTTATCTCGATTTTGCAAACATAAGCCATTACACACGACATATACATGAATATGATAGTTTAAATACTTAAAACCAGTGTTTTGTATGCTTTTGCATGCTTAAAACAGCAATTTTATCTTGATTTCACCAACATTAGCCATTAAACATGACAGAAACATGTATAATACAGTTTAAATACTTGAAAACAGCCATTTGTATGTTTTTGCAAGCTGAAAACAGCTATTTTATCTTGATTTTGCAAACATAAGCCATTACGCACGACATATACATGAATATGACAGTTTAAATACTTGAAAACGGTGTTTTGTATGCTTTTGCATGCTTAAAACAGCATTTTTATCTTGCTCTCACCAACATTAGCTATTATACACGACAGAAACATGAATATGACAGTTTAAATACTTGAAAACTGCATTTTGTATGTTTTTGCGAGCTGAAAACAGCTATTTTATCTTGATTTTGCAAACATAAGCCATTACACATGACATATACATGAATGTGACAGTTTAAATACTTGAAAACGGTGTTTTGTATGCTTTTGCATGCTTAAAACAGCATTTTTGTCTTGCTTTCACCAACATTAGATATTATACAAGACAGAAACATGAATATGACAGTTTAAATACTTGAAAACGGTGTTTTGTATGCTTTTGCATGCTTAAAACAGCATTTTTATCTTGCTTCCACCATTATTAGCTATTATACACGACAGAAACATGAATATGACAGTTTAAATACTTGAAAACAGCATTTTGTATGTTTTTGCAAGCTGAAAACAGCTATTTTATCTTGATTTTGCAAACATAAGCCATTACACACGACATATACATGAATATGACAGTTAAAATACTTGAAAACGGTGTTTTGTATGGTTTTGCATGCTTAAAACAGCATTTTTATCTTGCTTTCACCAACATTAGCTATTATACACGACAGAAACATGAATATGACAGTTTAAATACTTGAAAACAGCATTTTGTATGTTTTTGTAAGCTGAAAACAGCTATTTTATCTTGATTTTGCAAACATAAACCATTACACACGACATATACATGAATATGACAGTTAAAATACTTGAAAATGGTGTATTTTTTACTTTTGCATGCTTAAAACAGCATTTTTATCTTGCTTTCACTAACATTAGCTATTATACATGACAGAAACCTGAATATGACAGTTTAAATACTTGAAAACGGTGTTTTGTATGCTTTTGCATGCTTAAAACAGCATTTTAATCTTGCTTTCACCAACATTAGCTATTATTCACTACAAAAACATGAATATGACAGTTTAAATACTTCTAAACAGCACTTTGTATGTTTTTGCAAGCTAGAAACAGCTATTTTATCTTGATTTTGCAAACATAAGCCATTATACACGACAGAAACATGAATATGACAGTTTAAATACTTGAAAACGGTGTTTTGTTTGCTTTTGCATGCTTAAAACAGAATTTTTATCTTGCTTTTAACAACATTAGCTATTATAGACGACAGAAACATGAACATGACAGTTTATATACTTGAAAACAGCATTTTGTATGTTTTTGCAAGCTGAAAACAGCTATTTTATCTTGATTTTGCAAACATAAGCCATTACACACGACATATACATGAATATGACACTTAAAATACTTGAAAATGGTGTTTTGTATGCTTTTGCATGCTTAAAACAGCATTTTTATCTTGCTTTCACCAACATTAGCTATTATTCACTACAAAAACATGAATATGACAGTTCAAATACTTCAAAACAGCATTTTGTATGTTTTTGCAAGCTAGAAACAGCTATTTTATCTTGATTTTGCAAACATAAGCCATTGCACACGACATATACATGAATATGACAGTTTAAATACGTGAAAACGGTGTTTTGTATGCTTTTGAATGCTTAAAACAGCATTTTTATCTTGCTTTCACCAACATTAGCTATTATACACGACAGAAACATGAATATGACAGTTTAAATACTTGAAAAAGGTGTTTTGTTTGCTTTTGCATGCTTAAAACAGAATTTTTATCTTGCTTTTAACAACATTAGCTATTATAGACGACAGAAACATGAATATGACAGTTTATATACTTGAAAACATCATTTTGTATATTTTTGCAAGCTGAAAACAGCTATTTTATCTTGATTTTGCAAACATAAGCCATTACGCACGACATATACATGAATATGACAGTTTAAATACTTGAAAACGGTATTTTGTATGCTTTTGCATGCTTAAAACAGCATTTTTATCTTCCTTTTACCAACATTAGCTATTATACACGACAGAAACATGAATATGACAGTTTATATACTTGAAAACAGCATTTTGTATGTTTTTGCAAGCTGAAAACAGCTATTTTATCTTGATTTTGCAAACATAAACCATTACACACGACATATACATGAATATGACACTTAAAATACTTGAAAATGGTGTATTGTATGCTTTTGCATGCTTAAAACAGCATTTTTATCTTGCTTTTACCAACATTAGCTATTATACACGAGAGAAACATGAATATGACAGTTTAAATACTTGAAAACAGCATTTTGTATGTTTTTGCAAGCTGAAAACAGCTATTTTATCTCGATTTTTGCAAACATAAGCCATTACACACGACATATACAAGAATATGATAGTTTAAATACTTAAAACCCGTGTTTTGTATGCTTTTGCATGCTTAAAACAGCAATTTTATCTTGATTTCACCAACATTAGCCATTAAACATGACAGAAACATGTATAATACAGTTTAAATACTTGAAAACAGCATTTTGTATGTTTTTGCAAGCTGAAAACAGCTATTTTATCTTGATTTTGCAAACATAAGCCATTACGCACGACATATACATGAATATGACAGTTTAAATACTTGAAAACGGTGTTTTGTATGCTTTTGCATGCTTAAAACAGCATTTTTATCTTGCTTTCACCAACATTAGCTATTATACACGACAGAAACATGAATATGACAATTTAAATACTTAAAAACAGCATGTTGTATGTATTTGCAAGCTGAAAACAGCTATTTTATCTTGATTTTGCAAACATAAGACATTACACACGACATATACTTGAATATGATAGTTTAAATACTTAAAAACCGTGTTTTGTATGCTTTTGCATGCTTAAAACAGCACTTTTATCTTGCTTTCACCAACATTAGCTATTATACACGACAGAAACATGAATATGACAGTTTAAATACTTGAAAACGGTGTTTTGTATGCTTTTGCATGCTTAAAACAGCATTTTTATCTTGCTTTCACCAACATTAGCTATTATACACGTCAGAAACATGAATATGACAGTTTAAATACTTGAAAACGGTGTTTTGTATGCTTTTGCATGCTTAAAATAGCATTTTTATCTTGCTTTCACCAACATTAGCTATTATACACAACAGAAACATGAATATTACAGTTTAAATACTTGAAAACAGCATTTTGTATGTTTTTGCAAGCTGAAAACAGATATTTTATCTTGATTTTGCAAACATAAGCCATAACGCACGACATATACATGAATATGCCAGTTTCAATACTTGAAAACGGTGGTTTGTATGCTTTTGCATGCTTAAAACATCATTTTATCTTGCTTTCACCAACATTAGTTATTATACACAACATATACATGAATATGACAGTTTAAATACTTGAAAACAGCATTTTGTATGTTTTTGCAAGCTGAGAACAGCTATTTTATCTTGATTTTGCAAATATAAGCCATTAAACGACGACATATACATGAATATGACAGTTTAAATACTTGAAAACGGTGTTTTGTATGCTTTTGAATGCTTAAAACAGCAGTTTTATCTTGATTTCACCAACATTAGCCATTATACACGACAGATCCATGAATATGACAGTTTAAATACTTGAAAACAGCATTTTGTATGTTTTTGCAAGCTGAGAACAGCTATTTTTCTTGATTTTGCAAACATAAGCCATTACACACGACATATACATGAATATGACAGTTTAAATACTTGAAAACGGTGTTTTGTATGCTTTTGAATGCTTAAAACAGCAGTTTTATCTTGATTTCACCAACATTAGCCATTATACACGACAGATCCATGAATATGACAGTTTAAATACTTGAAAACAGCATTTTGTATGTTTTTGCAAGCTGAGAACAGCTATTATATCTTGATTTTTCAAACATAAGCCATTACACACGACATATACATGAATATGACAGTTTAAATACTTGAAAACGGTGTTTTGTATGCTTTTCAATGCTTAAAACAGCAGTTTTATCTTGATTACACCAACATTAGCTATTATACACGACAGACCATGAATATGACAGTTTAAATACTTGAAAACGGTATTTTGTATGCTTTTGCATGCTTAAAACAGCATTTTTATCTTGCTTTCACCAACATTACTATTATACACGACAGAAACATGAATTTGACAGTTTAAATACTTGAAAACAGCATTTTGTATGTTTATGCAAGCTGAAAACTGCTATTTTATCTCGTATTTGCAAACATTATACATTACACACGACATATACATGAATATGACAGTTTAAATACCTGAAAACGGTGTTTTGTATGCTTTTGCATGCTTAAAACAGCATTTTTATCTTGCTTTCACCAACATTACTATTATACACGACAGAAACATGAATTTGACAGTTTAAATACTTGAAAACAGCATTTTGTATGTTTTTGCAAGCTGAAAGCAGCTATTTTATCTTGATTTTGCAAACATAAGCCATTACACACGACATATACATGAATATGACAGTTTAAATACTTGAAAACGGTGTTTTGTATGCTTTTGCATGCTTAAAACAGCATTTTTATCTTGCTTTCACCAACATTAGCTATTATTTACTACAAAAACATGAATATGACAGTTTAAATACTTCTAAACAGCACTTTGTATGTTTTTGCAAGCTAGAAACAGCTATTTTATCTTGATTTTGCAAACATAAGCCATTATACACGACAGAAACATGAATATGACAGTTTAAATACTTGAAAACGGTGTTTTGTTTGCTTTTGCATGCTTAAAACAGAATTTTTATCTTGCTTTTAACAACATTAGCTATTATAGACGACAGAAACATGAACATGACAGTTTATATACTTGAAAACAGCATTTTGTATGTTTTTGCAAGCTGAAAACAGCTATTTTATCTTGATTTTGCAAACATAAGCCATTACACACGACATATACATGAATATGACAGTTAAAATACTTGAAAATGGTGTTTTGTATGCTTTTGCATGCTTAAAACAGCATTTTTATCTTGCTTTCACCAACATTAGCTATTATTCACTACAAAAACATGCATATGACAGTTCAAATACTTGAAAACAGCATTTTGTATGTTTTTGCAAGCTAGAAACAGCTATTTTATCTTGATTTTGCAAACATAAGCCATTGCACACGACATATACATGAATATGACAGTTTAAATACGTGAAAACGGTGTTTTGTATGCTTTTGAATGCTTAAAACAGCATTTTTATCTTGCTTTCACCAACATTAGCTATTATACACGACAGAAACATGAATATGACAGTTTAAATACTTGAAAACGGTGTTTTGTTTGCTTTTGCATGCTTAAAACAGAATTTTTATCTTGCTTTTAACAACATTAGCTATTATAGACGACAGAAACATGAATATGACAGTTTATATACTTGAAAACAGCATTTTGTATATTTTTGCAAGCTAAAAACAGCTATTTTATCTTGATTTTGCAAACATAAGCCATTACGCACGACATATACATGAATATGACAGTTTAAATACTTGAAAACGGTATTTTGTATGCTTTTGCATGCTTAAAACAGCATTTTTATCTTGCTTTTACCAACATTAGCTATTATACACGACAGAAACATGAATATGACAGTTTATATACTTGAAAACAGCATTTTGTATGTTTTTGCAAGCTGAAAACAGCTATTTTATCTTGATTTTGCAAACATAAACCATTACACACGACATATACATGAATATGACAGTTAAAATACTTGAAAATGGTGTATTGTATGCTTTTGCATGCTTAAAACAGCATTTTTATCTTGCTTTTACCAACATTAGCTATTATACACGAGAGAAACATGAATATGACAGTTTAAATACTTGAAAACAGCATTTTGTATGTTTTTGCAAGCTGAAAACAGCTATTTTATCTCGATTTTGCAAACATAAGCCATTACACACGACATATACAAGAATATGATAGTTTAAATACTTAAAACCCGTGTTTTGTATGCTTTTGCATGCTTAAAACAGCAATTTTATCTTGATTTCACCAACATTAGCCATTAAACATGACAGAAACATGTATAGTACAGTTTAAATACTTGAAAACAGCATTTTGTATGTTTTTGCAAGCTGAAAACAGCTATTTTATCTTGATTTTGCAAACATAAGCCATTACGCACGACATATACATGAATATGACAGTTTAAATACTTGAAAACGGTGTTTTGTATGCTTTTGCATGCTTAAAACAGCATTTTTATCTTGCTTTCACCAACATTAGCTATTATACACGACAGAAACATGAATATGACAATTTAAATACTTAAAAACAGCATGTTGTATGTATTTGCAAGCTGAAAACAGCTATTTTATCTTGATTTTGCAAACATAAGACATTACACACGACATATACTTGAATATGATAGTTTAAATACTTAAAAACGGTGTTTTGTATGCTTTTGCATGCTTAAAACAGCACTTTTATCTTGCTTTCACCAACATTAGCTATTATACACGACAGAAACATGAATATGACAGTTTAAATACTTGAAAACGGTGTTTTGTATGCTTTTGCATGCTTAAAACAGCATTTTTATCTTGCTTTCACCAACATTAGCTATTATACACGTCAGAAACATGAATATGACAGTTTAAATACTTGAAAACGGTGTTTTGTATGCTTTTGCATGCTTAAAACAGCATTTTTATCTTGCTTTCACCAACATTAGCTATTATACACAACAGAAACATGAATATTACAGTTTAAATACTTGAAAACAGCATTTTGTATGTTTTTGCAAGCTGAAAACAGCTATTTTATCTTGATTTTGCAAACATAAGCCATAACGCACGACATATACATGAATATGCCAGTTTCAATACTTGAAAACGGTGTTTTGTATGCTTTTGCATGCTTAAAACATCATTTTATCTTGCTTTCACTAACATTAGTTATTATACACAACATATACATGAATATGACAGTTTAAATACTTGAAAACAGCATTTTGTATGTTTTTGCAAGCTGAGAACAGCTATTTTATCTTGATTTTGCAAATATAAGCCATTAAACACGACATATACATGAATATGACAGTTTAAATACTTGAAAACGGTGTTTTGTATGCTTTTGAATGCTTAAAACAGCAGTTTTATCTTGATTTCACCAACATTAGCCATTATACACGACAGATCCATGAATATGACAGTTTAAATACTTGAAAACAGCATTTTGTATGTTTTTGCAAGCTGAGAACAGCTATTTTATCTTGATTTTGCAAACATAAGCCATTACACACGACATATACATGAATATGACAGTTTAAATACTTGAAAACGGTGTTTTGTATGCTTTTGAATGCTTAAAACAGCAGTTTTATCTTGATTTCACCAACATTAGCCATTATAAACGACAGATCCATGAATATGACAGTTTAAATACTTGAAAACAGCATTTTGTATGTTTTTGCAAGCTGCGAACAGCTATTATATCTTGATTTTTCAAACATAAGCCATTACACACGACATATACATGAATATGACAGTTTAAATACTTGAAAACGGTGTTTTGTATGCTTTTCAATGCTTAAAACAGCAGTTTTATCTTGATAACACCAACATTAGCTATTATACACGACAGACCATGAATATGACAGTTTAAATACTTGAAAACGGTATTTTGTATGCTTTTGCATGCTTAAAACAGCATTTTTATCTTGCTTTCACCAACATTACTATTATACACGACAGAAACATGAATTTGACAGTTTAAATACTTGAAAACAGCATTTTGTATGTTTTTGCAAGCTGAAAACTGCTATTTTATCTCGTATTTGCAAACATTATACATTACACACGACATATACATGAATATGACAGTTTAAATACCTGAAAACGGTGTTTTGTATGCTTTTGCATGCTTAAAACAGCATTTTTATCTTGCTTTCACCAACATTACTATTATACACGACAGAAACATGAATTTGACAGTTTAAATACTTGAAAACAGCATTTTGTATGTTTTTGCAAGCTGAAAGCAGCTATTTTATCTTGATTTTGCAAACATAAGCCATTACACACGACATATACATGAATATGACAGTTTAAATACTTGAAAACGGTGTTTTGTATGCTTTTTCATTCTTAAAACAGCATTTTTATCTTGTTTTCACCATCATCAGCTATTATACACGACAGAAACATAAATATGACAGTTTAAATACTTGAAAACAGCATTTTGTATGTTTTTGCAAGCTGAAAACAGCTATTGTATCTTGATTTTGCAAACATAAGCCATTACACACGACATATACATGAATATGACAGTTTAAATACTTGAAAACGGTGTTTTGTATGCTTTTGCATGCTTAAAACCGCATTTTTATCTTGCTTTCACCAACATTAGCTATTATACACGACAGAAACATGAATATGACAGTTTAAATTCTTGAAAACAGCATGTTGTATGTTTTTGCAAGCTGAAAGCAGCTATTTTATCTTGATTTTGCAAACATAAGCCATTACACACGACATATACATGAATATGACAGTTTAAATACTTGAAAACGGTGTTTTGTATGCTTTTGCATGCTTAAAACAGAATTTTTATCTTGCTTTCACCAACATTAGCTATTATACACGACAGACCATGAATATGACAGTTTAAATACTTGAAAACGGTGTTTTGTATGCTTTTGCATGCTTAATACAGCATTTTAATATTGCTTTCACCAACATTAGCTATTATACACGACAGAAACATGAATATGACAATTTAAATACTTGAAAACAGCATTTAGTATGTTTTTGCAAGCTGAAAACAGCTATTTTATCTTGATTTTGCAAACATAAGCCATTACACACGACATATACATGAATATGACAGTTTAAATACTTGAAAACGGTGTTTTGTATGCTTTTTCATTCTTAAAACAGCATTTTTATCTTGCTTTCACCAACATTAGCTATTATACATGACAAAAACATGAATATGACAGTTTAAATACTTGAAAACGGTGTTTTGTTTGCTTTTGCATGCTTAATACAGCATTTTAATATTGCTTTCACCAACATTAGCTATTATACACGACAGAAACATGAATATGACAATTTAAATACTTGAAAACAGCATTTAGTATGTTTTTGCAAGCTGAAAACAGCTATTTTATTTTGATTTTGCAAACATAAGCCATTACACACGACATATACATGAACATGACAGTTTAAATACTTGAAAACGGTGTTTTGTATGCTTTTGCATGCTTAAAACAGCATTTTTGGTGGTCGAAGGTCAACCTTGACAGTGTTAAGTAGTGTTTACTAAGCACGTGAAAAATTACCGAAAAATACAGTTCCAACAACGAGTTCCATCACACGGACACCGCCAACAATCAAGTAAGGCAGTGCTCTCTTTCATATTCACCAGGGCATGCTCAGCATGCCCACTCATCCTTTTCACTTAAATATAAAAATCCTAACCAAATCACCCATCATAATATTTAAAAAACCGCCAACTAACGTCATCTTTAGAATAGTCTAACAGACAAGAACAATACTAAACCAAACCAAACCAAACCCAACTACTTTACCAACAACAAACTACAGAAAACAATAAAGAGATGGAGTCCCCAGCCCTACATCTCACACAAAATACCGAATATAACCAAAATACAATGACCAATCTAAATAATTTGAACAAAACTACCTTTGCAAATGTCACGAAAAAACAACCACAACAGAATAACTTCCCCAAAAAAGACCAAGCCATATTAATGCAAGCATATGAAGATCTGAAAATAAAGGACTATATAATGAATATTGGACAAAAAATTGGACCAAAAAATATCCTGTTCGCCTCTAGAATTTCTAATAATAGAATCTGCATGTACCTAGAAAGTAAAAATTCAGTCGAAAAATTAATAAACAATAACGAAAAAATATCAATCAACAACCACGAAATCAACATAAGAAGACTTATAACACCAGCTAAAAGAATAATTCTGTCCAATGTTTGCCCTTCTATTCCCCATGAAATAATAGAAAACCACCTAAAACAAATGAATATTAAAATGGTATCCCCTATCAACTTTCTTCGGGTAGGAATGCAAGAGGAAGAATACTCACATATTTTAAGCTTCCGACGATCTCTCTACATTACACCGGACGATAAATACCCAATTCCAGACACACTACAAATAGATTATGAAGAAATAAAATACCGAATATTTATCACGGACGAAATGACAAAATGTTTTATATGTAAAAAACCGGGACACAATACTAGCCAGTGTGAACAACAATCCCAACCCCCACCAAACCAAGGTCCGCAAATTCAACAACTACTAGAACTACCGAAGACTACCGAAGCTACAAATTACGAGACTACACCACCATCAATAGATGCCATAGAAACCCAACAACCCACAGCAAAAAGAACACATTCCGAAACAACCGAAAATACCAACAGTGAACCCGATAGTGACAATACCCTCCCTACTACACCAGAAACAATTACAGAAGATACTGAAAACAGTCAAGATCAAGGCCCAAGCAAAAAGAACAAAAGCAAAAAATCACGCACTCAAGACGAACCTCTGAAACTAGTCGAAATCGAAATGAGACATAACCCAAACAAATACGTATTAAACTTTGACCAACTTAGGGATTTCCTAGAAAATGTTCACGGTTCAAACGAGAAACTCAATATCGCGGAAGAATACACAAATGACCCAAAAGAACTTTTGAACACATTAAGCAACCTATATCCCTATTTAACAGACCCAGGTGTGAAAAGAAAATTCACACGACTCCAAGGTAAAATGAAAGAACAATTAGCCGACAGAATAAGAAAATCAAAACTCTCTTAAAAATTAATATAAAATGTCTATAGTTCAGTGGAATCCCAACGGCTTATACACCCATATAGAAGACCTACAAATGTTAACAAACAAATACCAACCAGAATTCTTCTGTATCCAAGAAACCAGGTTCAAAAAAAATAAAAATACCACATTTAAAAACTACAAGTTTTACAGACAAGATAGACAGCACAATTTTGCTAGTGGTGGAGTCGCCATCCTCGTAAAAGACACAGTTCAAGTTGAAGAAATCAAATTAAATACCCCTCTAGAAGCAGTAGCTATTAAAACAAACTACCCTCAGAAATTGACTATTTGCTGCATATACATTCCGCCAGACGAAAACCCAAGCACAAACTGTTTAAAAAGCCTCATACAACAACTACCTAAGCCAAGAATAATTCTAGGAGACTTCAATGCCTACAGCTACAGCTGGGGCTCAACAACCGAAAATACGAGAGGAAAAACAGTTGAGGAAGCCATGGACGAATTAGTAACACTGAATGATGGAAGCATGACCCACTTTTGCACAAGAAACGGAACCGAATCAGCTATCGATCTAACCTTCATTGAACCCGATATCGCCTCAAACTTTACATGGGAGAGCATGAGGTACTGGTATAATGGTGGACACTATCCTATCATAATAAAACATATAGACAAAATACAGCCAACAAACCATCAAACACCTCAAAAGTGGAATCTTCAAAAAGCAGATTGGAAAGCATATAACTCAAGAATGGAAAGTATGGACACCACATGGACATACAACAATGGAGATGAAGCATTGAACGCATTACTGGAAAATATAAAATCCGCTGCTGAAGAAACTATAGGCTACAAAAACACAAATATTAAGGAAAAGTCAACACCATGGTGGAATGAAAAATGTAAAAGAGCTATACAAAATAACAAAAAAGCTTTCTATACATATAAATCAAACAAAACAATAGAAAATTTAATAAACTTCAAAAGAACACGAGCAATAGCCAGAAGAGAAATAAAATCAAGTAAAAAACAATCGTGGGAAAAATATGTATCAGAAATAAACCCAACCACACCAATAAAAGATATATGGAACAAAATACGAAGTATAAAAGGAAAAAAAACAATCACAAATATAACTACAATAATTGACAATAACACTCCACTTACAAAATCGAATGATATAGCAAACAAACTAGCTGACAAATTCCAGGAATACTCTAGTGACACACAATACCCTCCCACATTCAAAACCTTCAAATCCACCGAAGAAAGAATCGAGCTGAACACAGAAGAAAACTCTGAATCACCCTTGAACAACCTAATAACACAAGAAGAACTACAAACCACAATTTACGAATTAAAATGTAACAGCAGCCCTGGACCAGACAACGTACCATACGAACTTATAAAGCATCTCCCAAAAAAAATTCTAAATTTTATCCTTGAAATCTTCAACCACATATGGACATCAAAAACCTTCCCAATTCAGTGGAAAACAGTAACAATAATACCAATACCAAAACCTAATAAAGACTTAACCAAACCGGAAAATTATCGGCCCATAGCGCTATCAAACAGCCTTTGCAAAACATTTGAAAAAATTGTGAATAACAGGCTTATATGGTACTTAGAAAACCGTAACATCTTCACGAACACACAATGCGGCTTCCGAAAAGGACGAACAGCAACTGACCACATACTGCACCTAACTTCAGAGGTACAAAAAACATTCCACAATAAACAACATCTTATTGCTGTACTCTTCGATCTACATAAAGCCTACGACACTGTCTGGAAACATCTGATACTAAAAACACTGGCGGAAACGGAAATAAAAGGGAAAATATACCACTTTATTAAAAATTTTCTTTCTGACAGAAAGTTTGAAGTAAAAGTGAACGGATACAAATCCGAAGAAAAAGAACAAAAAAACGGCCTCCCGCAAGGTGCAGTCTTATCAGTAACCCTATTCCTCCTAGCTATAAATTCTATACAGAACCACATTGAAACGCCTGTGAAAGTCTTGCTATTTGCGGACGACATAATAATCTATTGTAAAGGGAAAACCCTTAACAATATCACCAAAAACCTACAAAAAACAATAACGAAAATTGAAGATTGGTCCAATAAAACAGGTTTCATATTTGCAGAAGGAAAAACGAAAGCAATACATTTCACAAGGTTAAGGAAAAACAACATACCAAACAAGCTAAAAATCCACAATAAAAACATCGATTACGTTGATAAAGTTAAATTTTTAGGTATGATAATTGACAAAAAATTAACTTGGAGACAACACATAAGAGAACTAAAAACTGAATGCCTAAAAAGAGTAAATTTAATAAAAGTTCTGGCAAATCACAACTGGGGAGCAGACAAAGACTCTCTAATTAATATCTATAGGAGCATAATAAGATCAAAACTGGATTATGGATGCATGGCTTATGGAACAGCAAAGAAAACTTATCTAAAACACCTTGACTCAGTACAATCTAGCGCAATACGGCTAATAATAGGCGCCTTCCGAAGCAGCCCCACAGAAAGCATACTGAACATAGCAGGAGAACCTTCACTAGAAACACGGAGAATTCAACTAACCGCAAATTACATAGTTAAATTAACAAAAAACCCCAAACATCCAACACACAAACACATAATCACAAATAGCCAACAAGATAACCTGTATACTCCTTTACACTTATACACTAAAAAGACACTATCCCTTCTGGATATCAACATAACTACAATCGCCACACCCGAAAACCCCCCTAAAACCCCACCCTGGGAACCAGCTAGACACTTATTTAACCTAACACTAAATAACTACCCGAAAGAGAGCACTAGCGGAGAAAAATACGTTGAACTTTTTAGTAAAATAATTAAAAATAATAAACATCGTGAAATTATCTACACCGACGGCTCACACTTAAACAACAAAACTGGAGCAGCATTTGTTACCAAAGACAGAATATTTAAATACCGACTTCCAACACTGTCAAGCATATACTCTGCAGAACTTTACGCAATACACCAAGCCCTATCATATATAATCCATAACCACCCCCATACCCCCTACCTAATATGTACAGACTCCCTAAGTTCATTACTATCTATACAAAACCTGTACCCAGAACATCCTATTGCCAGAAACATCCGTGAACATCTACAACTCCTAACAAAACACAACAACAATATCACCTTCCTATGGATCCCTTCCCATGTCAATATACCTGGCAACGAAACCGCAGACACCGCTGCAAAAGAAGCTACGCAGATGGATACCATTAACATACCAATATCAAGTGAAGAACTGAAACACCATGTAAAAGCTCAAACATCCAAATACTGGTCAAACAAATGGTCACAAACAACAAACAATAAATTAAGAACAATAAAAACAGATACGACCGCATGGAAAACACATGGAACAAAATCCGAACAAATAGTACTAACTCGGCTCCGCATAGGTCACACCAGACTCACCCATGGACATCTGATGGCTAGAGAACAACCCAAAACCTGCGAAACCTGCAACACTAGGCTTTCTGTTAAACACATCATCGAAACCTGCCCGAAATACACCACTGCCCGAAATACACACAGCATCCCCACCAACATAAACCGAGCGCTGGCCAACAACGACCAACAAGAAAAAAATATGATTAAATTCCTCAAATGTACCCAAATCTACAACCAAATTTAATGTAAATACCTATTTGTAACATACTATGTAACATAACTAAACAGAACCTCAATAATGTAACACAACTGTAACGGGTTCAAAAAACCATAGATGTTGAAGAACCCAAATAAATAAATAAAAAAAAAAAAAACAGCATTTTTGTCTTCTTTCACCAACATTAGATATTATACATGACAGAAACATGAATATGACAGTTTAAATCCTTGAAAACGATGTTTTGTATGCTTTTGCATGCTTAAAACAGCATTTTTATCTTGCTTTTACCATCATTAGCTATTATACAAGACAGAAACATGAATGTGACAGTTTAAATACTTGAAAACAGCATTTCGTATGTTTTTGCAAGCTGAAAACAGCTATTTTATCTTGATTTTGCAAACATAAGCCATTACACACGACATATACATGAATATGACAGTTTAAATACTTGAAAACGGTGTTTTGTATGCTTTTTCATTCTTAAAACAGCATTTTTATCTTGCTTTCACCAACATTAGCTATTATACATGACAGAAACATGAATATGACAGTTTAAATACTTGAAAACGGTGTTTTGTTTGCTTTTGCATGCTTAATACAGCATTTTAATATTGCTTTCACCAACATTAGCTATTATACACGACAGAAACATGAATATGACAATTTAAATACTTGAAAACAGCATTTAGTATGTTTTTGCAAGCTGAAAACAGCTATTTTATTTTGATTTTGCAAACATAAGCCATTACACACGACATATACATGAATATGAGTAAATGCCACACCGTCGAAAACCACAGCGCCGAATGCTTTAGTGCCGACATGACCACGCCGCCGAAAACCACAGCGCCGAAATATTCCCCCTCCACAATTTTCCAAAGTGTAGAATGTTCACAGCGCCGAAACCCACAGAGCCGAAATCCACAGCGCCGAAATACACCCCCACCACTTTGTTCGCAGCGCAGACATTCATTTATAGCGTCATGAACCAGTTTAAGAAAAAAATTTACAGATGGCGCTGAAAACTACAGTAAACCAAATGAATCAAACACATATATGAAATAATTTAAATATAAATTCGAAAAATTCATTCCATGTATGTGGGGAATTATTCAATAAAGTATTTAAGTGAAAGATAACACGTATTTAACAAATTGAAATGAAGATATATTTTAATATGCAATACAAAAATAATCTGACAAATATTCTCTCTTATGTTTTGTTATTTCATGGTTCACTCGATCACGCGTTTTTCCGTGACCATATGCTTGCTATCCACTTCCTTTAGTGGAAAACCCAAAATTGGCTCGTCGATTTCCCACATTCGGCCATCCTGCATATCATCCGCCTCGGATGATGAATAACCATTTCCCAAAGGTTTCATAAACTCAGCGCACGTCGTAGTTCTGCTAGGTCCTTCGTGAACTCCTTCGCGGCAGACGTCGTAGGTGTCTTTAGGCTTCACTTTGACTACACAGTACGGACTCAAAAATTTCTTTCTGATTTTAAAATTTGGTCCAAACTGCGCTCTCTTGACTGCTACATTATCCCCCAAATGATACTTGCGAGCAGGACGTCGATTACGATTTAATGATTTTATGTTGTCCTGCTGTACTTTTATGACTTTTATCTTCGCTTCTTCTCGAAAGACGTCCCGTTTGGTCTCAAACTCTCTTAAAATCTCTTCATTAATTAGATCAATAATCTTTAGATCAGATTCGTTTGCGCATTTTGACACCTGTCAACAACTCAAAAGGCGTTCTTCCAATACTACGATGATACGTCGAATTCATGGCCCTCTGTACCTCCAGCTTGGCCAATATTAACGGTAATGTTGAATTAACTCTTTCCACCTGTCCGTTGGCGCGTGGAAGTCCAGTGGTAATCAGATGGTGAATGATGTTCTCAGCATTGCAATATTCTTTGAATTCATTTGACGTTGACGCTGTTCCTCTATCGGAAATGATTGGAACAGGGTTACCAAAAACCATTTCCTTCACATCTTCTTTAAGCCATTGTTGCACCTGCTTATCTATAGCCTCCTTCTCCGCTGGCGCTAATCGTCTTGGTCGGCTGTATATAGGCTGCTCCTGCTTCATGACGACGCTCACCTCGACTTCGGTACTTATTTCCTTAATGGGCACGTAGTTGGCAATCATGGTCGTAGTTTTCTCTCTGGTTTCAGATGATGTAGCTTGTCCTATGTCCAGTTTCTCTTCTTGAATCATGTTTATTTGCATCCATATTGCCTCTGATTTTGCTTTGGTAATTTTGATACCATTCTTGTTTATCAGGACATCTGCTTGATCCAATAAGTCGTTGCCGATTATAGCAGGCATCTTCAGTACGTCCTGAGAAACAACGTAAATGTCTGTCAGAAAAGTGTCGCCATCTATTACGATTTCAGTGGAAAAATAGCCTCGTGGTGAAACGTAATTCTTCCCGAAACCAGTAAGCACCAAATCCGTCGTCTTCAAGGAAGGGCTTCCGACTTCCGCATGAATGTCATCTCGAAGTAAGTTCAACTGGCATCCGGTGTCCAATAGAGCATCAATTTTCTGATCCTTGATTATAATTTCAACAGTCTTGACGCTGGATGTCGATTTGGTTGCTACATTCACATCTGCTTTCCTGTCTTCTTTTCTGTCTTTCTCTGGACATTTGTGCGCAATGTGTCCAAAGCCGTTGCATCGAAAACATCGCGGTCCTTTGTTCTTGAACTTGCAGTCTGCTGACTTGTGTCCATCTTTACCACCACAGTTGAAACATACTTTTTTCCCCGACGTTAAATTGTTTCCTTTCGATTTAAATTGTTCATTAGGTTTTCCATTCTTCTCGTGCCTTCCGTTTTTGTTTTGAATCCGAATACTTCTCTCATAGGCAGTTTCATAATTACGCAACTTGTTCTTGAAATCCTTCATGCAGGTTGCCCCATATAAGATCAGCTTTGTTCCAGAATTGTCATCGATTCCATCAATGACATATTGAATCAGTGAAGTGTCATCAATGTTACATCTACTGGCAATTTCCTTCATCACCAATAGATATTCTTGTAAGGACTCTTCTCTCTTCTTCTGTCGTTTGTTTAACATTCTATGGATTTCTGCGCTACTCGTTTGAATCTCAAATTCATCTTTCAGAGCCTTCTTTAACTTTTTCCACGACGAAATTCCACTTTCGCTCTGTATAAAAAGCTTCGCCAGACCAGTCAAAGATTTTTTTGCAAATATAAATTTTTGCAAATCGTCCCAACCCATAATAATCGCCGTTTCTTCAAATTCGTTTATCCACTTCCGAATTGGATATCCCTCGCTGGCATCAAAAGGTCGTATTGAGCCCTTGAGATCTCGGAAAGTCAATCCGAATCTATTAGTTCTTTCGCGGTCTGATCGTCGTCTTCTGCCATCGTTGTACTGGATGTCATCATCTTCGTCGCTACTTGAGCTGTCACTCTGAAGTCGTCTTCTGCTTTTATTCTCTTTGTAACTTATTTTGGATGTCCTTTTTTTCAACTTCGGATTTTGTTTGTCATCTTCCGACATGGTGCTCGATTGACTGTCACCATCGCTAGGTTTTTGCAGGTATTTGAGCCTCTCTGTAATCTCACTTACTTCTGATGTAGTTTCTTCATCTTCTCTGCCATCGTCTTCTTGATCAATTTCACACATGTGTTTTAACTCTTCCAGGTCCATTAAATTATGGCAAATCCGGTCCATTAACGTCGCCTTTGGTCCAAAATAATCAAGGCATAATACATTGCAAATAGCTATCAAATCAGCTTCTGTAAACGTGTTGTCAATATACTCGATCTTTGCCGCATATGCTTCCGAATCGCGTTGAACCTTGAAACCAGTAAACTCTCTCAATCGTTGTCTATTTTTTCGGTCACTCGGTTTCAAAAATCAATTTTTGCACCGCGCAAATAGCCTTTACTGATGCAGACCCAATATTTTTGTTTACACATTCAATGCTCTGTAAACTCATCATTTCAAAAGTTATGCTTGTCTCTTCGTTCTTCGTAAATGGCGTCTTCAAAGCGTGTACAACGTTGTCACCTCTCACTGCGTCTTCGTCGTATAGCTTGAATCCTTGTAACTTCGTCTTCTCAGCAGACCCAGTTCTTCGTATCAACTCGAGAACTGCTGCACGTCGTCGTTTTAAATTTCAAAGATCCTCGTCTTCGTCTTCAAATTTTCTTTCGTTGCGTGACACGACTTTTCACTTTTCAAATACTATTCCCGCACCGACTTTGTTCACAATATCCCGGATGAGCCCCCATAAATTGTGGGGAATTATTCAATAAAGTATTTAAGTGAAAGATAACACGTATTTAACAAATTGAAATGAAGATATATTTTAATATGCAATACAAAAATAATCAGACAAATATTCTCTCTTATGTTTTGTTATTTCATGGTTCACTCGATCACGCGTTTTTCCGTGACCATATGCTTGCTATCCACTTCCTTTAGTGGAAAACCCAAAATTGGCTCGTCGATTTCCCACATGTATATAATTTGAAAGTTCTGTTTTTTTTTTACAAATTATAAAAATTTAGATCATTTTAGTCACATATTATTAAATATTTCTTATAATATTTAAGGTAAAATAGGTGTTGATAACAAATAATATTTTGCTGCTCAGGATAATTACAATAATTACTTAGTATTATTTAAATGACACTGCGATAAATGAAATCAGGTATTCGTTAATTATAACTTTTTTAGAAAAAGAGTTTAGGACGTGTTAAATTAAAAATGCTTTATTGTACTAGAGCTCTAGAAGAATGTAGGTATTCTCGTCCGCCATTTTGGGTCCCGATGTCATAAATAAAACGTTATTGGAATCCAGTTACTTAAAAAAAAAACATTTAAAATTTGTATCTGTCAAATTTGAAAACATATTTCTTGAAATTCTGTAAAATCCAACTACACAAATCATACGGTAATATATTAGAAAGTATTCTGTACACTTACCTGTTAGATATGGAATATAATAATTAAGAGAATGATATATCACAATTATTAATCAATATCAACTTCAAATTTGACAGAAAAGAATTAAAGTAACTGGATTTCAATAATTTGTTTTATTTATGACACTTGGACCCAAAATGGCGGATGAGAATACTCATATATTCTAGTGCCTTAATTGTACTATGCTTTGTCTCATGTCGGTAATGTCGGTAGTCTCACTCTCTTACCTGTCATGTCAAGTAATATATTGCAGCCAACTACGATTTTTAAGAAAAACGTGTGTTTATTATATTTGTTATTACCATATTTACCATATAAACTTACCAATAAACTATTACTTCCGGTAACTTATTACTAATTTTGATATAAATAATTAACATATTAACAAAATATTTTATTAAATATTAAAATTACAAAGTAGAAAATTGTAGAGTATATTATTCCAAATATTTCTCGTTACATCTAAATTTAATTTAATTTCATTATTCAGTCACATATGCTTTAAAAATTCTGTAAATTTTTAAATAAAGTACCACTTCCGTTTGAGAAATTTCCATCTAAATGTAATCAGTTTGTAATATAATATTTATACCGGATGGTCCATCGGTCTGTATTTTTTATTTTATACGATTATTATAAGTATTACTGAAATTCTTTTCAAAGTTTATTTTACACTGAAATGCCCATGTATCTGCAGTATAAGTTTTCTACCCTGTGTTCCATTTTAGCGCAGTGATATGCCTCTTTATATTTTTAAATGGAACATCCTATATGTTTTTACAAAATTTGAAATACCTTTTGTTTCTCTTCAAAATAGTTCTTATTCATTGTAATTCTAAAATGATCTGTACAGAAACTACTCACGTTTTAATTAATGAAGAATCACACATAGAAAGTGTCATAAAATTACAAACAGTAAGAAAGTTTATAAAAAATGTTCGAATTGAACATTAGTTCAACAAATTAAACAAAATATAACAAAAAAATTGTTAAACTAAGTGCAAATAGTAAATAATAATTATTAAAGATCTGACAACAACTAATCTCATTGTTTAAACATTTACACACAATTTTATGGTATATTTTCTGTGTGATTATTGAATCATAAAAACATTAATAGTTTCTGTACTGATCATTTTAGGACTATAGTGAATAAGAACTTATTTAAATAGAAACATTTAATCATTAAAATTTTGTAAAAGTATATCGGATGTTCCATTTAAGAATACTAAATTTCATACCATTGCGCGAAAATGGAACACCGAGTAGAAATACTTATACTGCAGATACATAGGCATTTGAAAGTAAAATAAACTTTGTTTGAAAAAAATTTCGGTAATATTTATAATAATCGTATATAATACAAAATACAGACCGATGGACTACCCTGTATAAAAAAGATTTGAAAATTGTATACTTTTTACTTGATTTAAAAAGGTAATTTTTCATTTATAAATAGTGAATTAAATATAATTAATAATAGTTAAGTATATTTTAATTGCACATGCTGCAGCATAAAATATACGAAAAATGCAAGCTTCAATAACAAAATGTAATATTTTTGTATTTACAAAGCATCAACTATAGAATCAAGTACACAATGATTAAATACCAATAAAATATAAGATATTGGATTTTGAAAATTAATGGTTTTTCCTAAGGATGTCAGGTTTTTTCTAAGAATTTAAGGTTTTTTGTTTTAAAATTGTCAGAGACTAATTTAAAAATGAAATTAATTTAAAAAGCAATAATTACAAAATAAAATTTTACTGTATTTTAAGAACTTACTTTAGTAAGGATTTTATTTTAAAATTGCTAAAGAATGGTGGAAAATATAATTATTGATTTATAAATAAAAAATGTAATAATAAAAAAAATTAATAAATATTAGTTTTATCCAATGAACAACAAATTTACTGAGTAAAAGCGTAACGATGAACCGAATATCCAACAAGCATTCCTACTCGATGAGAAGCGTAACGACAAACCGAGTATTAACATACATAATTACTTGATGAAAATCGTAGCAACGAACCGAGTATTCAACAAATATAAATACTCGGTGAGAAGCGTAGCAACAAACCAAGTACTTAACATACTTACTCCACATAAACACATTAAGTAGATACAATAATAGTATATTACGTACCGTGAACTGTAAGTGATAGTTTTTAGGTCGAGAATGTAGTTTGGGATGTCGAGACCCGTAGGTTAGAGATTTCCTAAACATTCGAGCCATAAAAAATCACTTACAGTTCGAGGTTAGTAAGTTATTTTTTGCAATACCTGCGTAAATATAAAAAAAGGAAAAATAGGTATCAATAATAACAGCTGACAGATTGAGGTTAGAAATAAAATTTGAATGACATATATTTACTTACCGTCCACCATGAACGGTAAGTTTCACTTACCATCCACCGTGGACGGTAAGTAAATGATGTAACCATGGAAACCAATTGTGCAATAAAAGTTCCACTTACTGTGTTTAAATTTTGTTATTAATGGATAACTTACAGAACAGGTATTGCAAAAAAGTATATTACATACTTCGAACTACAATATTTACTTAATGAGGAGTCTTACCATAGTTTTACGTATATTGGTAAAACATATTTCCATGAAAATAAACTTATACATATTACATTACCACATAAAATTTAGATACTAATATAGAAAATAAAAATTTATCAATATGAAATTAAATTATGCGAAGCGAGGAGCGTAGCGACGAGCTTCGTATTTAATTCATATATTCACATAGTTTTTTATATAAGAGAATTTTTCCATTTTATTTAATTATACGAAAGTTACAAGGTGAACCACAAACATAAAGAAAAAAACTCCTTCAAAATTTTCGATGTAGAATCCTAATTTGACTGCATTATAATACTACTTGTATCGGTTGGGTTCTAATAGGTTTACGGTCAAATTGTCTGCCATCTGTCATTGATATTTGCTGAGAGGTTTTTACAAATATATTTTATTTACAATACTTGAGCAAAAAAAAAAAATAACAAATATAATAAACACACGTTTTCCTTAAAAATCGTAGTTGGCTGCAACATATTACTTGACATGACAGGTAAGAGAGTGAGGCTACCGACATTACCGACATGAGACAAAGCATAGTACAATAAAGCATTTTTAATTTAACACGTCCTAAACTCTTTGTCTAAAAACGTTATAATTAACGAATACCTGATTTCATTTATCGCAGTGTCATTTAAATAATAGTAAGTAATTATTGTAATTTTCCTGAGCAGCAAAATATTATTTGTTATCAACACCTATTTTACCTTAAATATTATGAGAAATATTTAATAATATGTGACTAAAATGATCTAAATTTTTATAATTTGTAAAAAAAAAACAGAACTTTCAAATTATATACATGGAATGAATTTTTCGAATTTATATTTAAATTATTTCATTTCAGTTGGTTGGTTATCACTGAAGTGAGCGGTTGTGTTTCAAAGTATCAACAATAAAACCTAAATTATATGGGAATTGTTATACGACTGAAACCCAAAACACATATTTAGTGAACACTAGAGAAGAAGATCCACGGATAGAAATAAAAAGAACGACGAATAAAGTGAGTCAATAGAGTTATTATAGCTTCTAATAGAAAACTTATTTGTAGGTTAGTATAAACACGAGCTAAGTCAAAGGTCAAATAAGATAAGTAGTCACGCCTCCGAAGAGACAGTCTGGGCGTACTGCTTTACGCCAAATGACCAGCAACCAGTTATGCTAGGTGGGAACACAGGCAACAAAACTGACAGGGACAGCGAAGATTACTCTAACGACGAAAATAAACGTAGACGAGATAGTGATCTCGAAGAAGTCACAAGGAAAAAGAGCAAATTAACTAAAAGAACACCAGTTAAAAACAAAAGTAGAGAGATGGATGAGCTAAGAAACTTAATGACTGATATGATGAGTGAAATAAAAGAAATACGAAGAGAAAACCAAGAATACAGAAAGGAAATAGACCAGGTGAGAGAAGAAAACACTCAAATCAAACAAGATTTGAAGCAGATTAAAAAACAAATAGAAAAACTAGAAGGATTAGAGAACAGACTAGAAAAAATGGAGAAACACAAAAGAAAAAATAACATTGTTATAAGCGGAATCCAAATACAAGACAATGCAGAAGAGACACTGTCTGAAAAAATAGAACATTTCCTGGAGCAATACCTAAAAATCAAAACGCAAGTTAAAACGTCCTATAAAATAAAGGAAAACGTTATAATAGCAGAAATTGAAAATTTTGAGAAGAAATTATATATATTGAAGAACAAAGCGATGCTGCGGAATACTATATACAAAAAGGTGTATATAAATAACGACCTGACAGTAAAAGAAAGAGAAATACAGAAAAAGCTTACAGAAACTGCAGAAGAATTAAGAAAAGACAACAAAAAAGTGAAAATAAGGTACCAAAAACTAGTTATAGATGGAAAACTGTGGATATGGAACAACAACAAAAATATACTGGAAGAAGCCCCAAAAAACGAAGACCCAAAAAACGAGAAAAAGTAATTAAAAATAAAGAAAAACGGACGGATTACATGGAAATAGATAAAGCAGTAAATAAAATAAATGATGCAAATAAAACACGAAAAATCTGGAAACTGGGAACATGGAACATCAGGAGCATAAAAGACAAGGAATGGGAAATATGCAATGAATTCAGTAAATCAAAAATTGATATATTGGCAATCACGGAAACCAAGAAAAAAGGCCAAGGAGAAATAGCACTTGATGATGAACACATCCTGATATATAGTGGGATGACACAAGATGAGAGAGCGGCAGCTGGCGTGGGATGCATAATAAACAAACGATTAGCGCAAAACATACAAAAATGGGAGGGAGTGTCAGAAAGAATATTACAAATAGAATTCAATAATGTAAATGTAGAAGAAAAGATAACGGTTATAGTTGCATATGGACCAGATGAAAATGAGAAGGCTGAAGCAAAGGACAAATTCTGGGAGGATCTGACGATAACAACAGAAAATAGCAAAGGAAATATATACATAGCTGGCGATTTCAATGGCAGAGTGGGAAGAAGTTACGCAAACAATACGGAAGTAGTTGGGAAATACGGAGAGAATAAAATAAATAATAATGGTAAGAGATTAATAGATTACTGTATACTAAACGACATGATAATAGCAAATACTTTCTACATGCATAAAGATATACACAAATACACGAGACAAGGACCAAAGGAAGAAGAAAAATCAATAATAGATTACATACTAGTAGAGAGGAAAAACAGACAAATAATTATGGATATTCGAGTCAAAAGAGGGCCAGAAATACACAGTGACCATTACTTACTTGAAGCAAAAATCAAACAGGAAATGAACAAACAGACAAAAACTGAAACTAGTAAAATGAAGAAAAATATGAGACGATAAAGACATATAAACTTAGGGATACAGAAACAGCTAAAAAGTATGAGGAGAAAATTAAAGAACTAATAGCAAGAGAAGAAATAGAAACAGAATATAATAGTGTAGAACAACTTTGAAACAGGTTCAAGAAAATAATCATAGAAGGCGCGAGAGAAGTATGTGGAATAAATAAAGTTAAAAGCAATAAAAGGCAAACCGCATGGTGGACGACTGAAATTAAAGAGCAAATTAAAATCAAGAAAAAGAAATGGTTAGAATACCTACAAAACAGAAATGAAAAAACATACAACGATTACAAGAAACAAAGAAAAAATGTGAAGCAAATGATTTGCAAAAAAAAGGAAGAAACATGGGAGAAATTTGGTGAAAAAATGGAAGAAAACAGTAAAAGTAACCAGAAACTATTTTACAAGACAATCAAGACAATGAGAAAGGATAATATAGAGACAAGTATGACGATCAAAGATAAAAACAACAAAATAATAACGAACGAACACCAAGTTATGGAAAGATGGAAACAATACTTTCAAGAGTTATTAGATGCAACGAATGAAGAAGACGAAAGAACATGCAAAATGACTACAAATAAAAATAAAAATAGATACCCAGAAACTGGCAGGCCAAGTAACGACATAACAAGTGAAGAAATGATCGAAGCAATAAGAAAACTTAAACATGGAAAAGCAGCTGGACATGACAAAATAACTCCTGAAATGATCAAACACATGGGGAATGAAGGAGGGGAGCTTTTATTGGAAATATTTAATAAAACGTGGAAAGAAGGAATAGTACCGAGAGATTGGCAAACAGGTGTTATAGTACCCATACATAAGAAAGGAGACACAAAAAATTGCAATAATTATAGGGGTATCACACTACTAAGTACAGTTGTGAAAATATATGAAAGGATACTTGAAAGCAAATTGAGAAAAATAGTGGAAGCTACGTTATCGCAATCCCAGAGTGGTTTCAGAAAAGGAAGAAGCGTTCAAGACCACATTTTCACAATAAAACAAATCATACAAAAAACTATAGCCAGCAAATCAAAAGCTTGTTTCGCATTCATAGACTTGGAAAAAGCCTTTGATAAAGTGAATAGACAGAGAGTGTGGGAAATTTTAAAAAGGAGAGGAGTTAACAACGAACTACTGAATGCCATTCAAAGCCTATACCAAGAAAATAAAAACTATGTGATCAGCAGGAACATGAAATCTAGTGAGTTCACAACAAAAAATGGATTAAGACAAGGCGGGGTACTTAGTCCGGTATTATTTATAATCTTCATGGATGAGATAATGAAAGAAACTCAACGCAACGTGAAAGAACTCACAGTGGGACACAGACACTTGCAGACAGTCAAAATAGCAGAATGCGCATTTGCGGACGACGTGGTAATTATGGCTAATAATGAAGTAAACCTACAAATGAATTTAAATATCTGGAATGAAGAATTAACAAAATACGGAATGAAAATAAATGTCAATAAAACAAAAGTATTAGCGACATGCAGAGAACATGATGACATGAATATACGAATAGATGGAAAACTACTGGAGCAAGTAAACCAATTCGAGTACCTAGGAGTAATAATACAAAACGATGGAGGGCAAGAAGTAGATATAGCAAAACGATTGGAGAAAACAACCAGAGCACTACATGCAATGACAAATAATATTATAGGCAAAAAAGGAATCTCCCAGAAGACAAAAATGACAGTATACAAAGTAGTTTGTAGAAGCATTCTGACCTATGGATGCGAAACTTGGGTTCTAACAAACAAAATGAAGAGCAAGCTACAAGCCTTAGAAATGAAGTACCTAAGAAAGGTTAAAGGTATAACAAGACTACATAGAATAAGAAATGTGGACATCAGGGAAGAACTAGGAGTAAAACCACTTCTAGAATATGTGGAAAAAAGGCAAGTCGAATGGTGGGGACACATACAAAGAATGGAGGAGGAGCGACCCGCAAAAAAGATATGGGAAGCAAGAATACAAATGAGAAGAAATAGAGGAAGACCAAATGAAACATGGGAAACTGTAATAACCAAAATAATTAAAGGAAAAGGGAAAACAATAAATGAAGCAAAAAGGATCGCAAAGGACAGACAAATGTGGAAAAATTTTGTAAATACTGAAATGTAACGTAATTAATTAATTAACAGATAACCAAATCAAATGAAATGAAATGTAATAATTAATATGTAAAAGATAAACCCTACACCGTAAGGTAAATGGGAAATAGATTATATATATATATATATATATATATATATATATATATATATATATATATATATATATTATTTCATATATGTGTTTGATTCATTTGGTTTACTGAAGTTTTCAGCGCCATCTGTAAATATTTTTCTTAAACTGGTTCATGACGCTATAACAGAATGTCTGCGCTGTGAACAAAGTGGTGGGGGTGTATTTCGGCGCTGTGGATTTCGGCGCTGTGGGTTTCGGCGCTGTGAACATTCTACACTCTGGAAAATTGTGGAGGGGGAATATTTCGGCGCTGTGGTTTTCGGCGGCGTGGTCATGTAGCCACTAAAGCATTCGGCGCTGTGGTTTTCGACGGTGTGGCATGCTTCGATGAATATGACAGTTTAAATATTTGAAAACGGTGTTTTGTATGCTTTTGCATGCTTAAAACAGCATTTTTATCTTGCTTTCACCAACATTAGCTATTATACACGACAGAAATATGAATATGATAGTTTAAATACTTGAAAACAACATTTTGTATGTTTTTGCAAGCTGAAAACAGCTATTTTATCTTGATTTTGCAAACATAAGCCATTACACACGACATATACATGAATATGACAGTTTAAATAATTGAAAACGGTGTTTTGTATGCTTTTGAATGCTTAAAACAGCATTTTTATCTTGCTTTCACCAACATTAGCTATTATACATGACAGAAACATGAATATGACAGTTTAAATACTTGAAAACGGTGTTTTGTTTGCTTTTGCATGCTTAAAACAGCATTTTAATATTGCTTTCACCAACATTAGCTATTATACACGACAGAAACATGAATATGACAATTTAAATACTTGAAAACAGCATTTAGTATGTTTTTGCAAGCTGAAAACAGCTATTTTATTTTGATTTTGCAAACATAAGCCATTACACACGACATATACATGAACATGACAGTTTAAATACTTGAAAACGGTGTTTTGTATGCTTTTGCATGCTTAAAACAGCATTTTTGTCTTCTTTCACCAACATTAGCTATTATACATGACAGAAACATGAATATGACAGTTTAAGTCCTTGAAAACGGTGTTTTGTATGCTTTTGCATGCTTGAAACAGCATTTTTATCTTGCTTTTACCAACATTAGCTATTATACAAGACAGAAACATGAATGTGACAGTTTAAATACTTGAAAACAGCATTTCGTATGTTTTTGCAAGCTGAAAACAGCTATTTTATCTTGATTTTGCAAACATAAGCCATTACACACGACATATACATGAATATGACAGTTTAAATACTTGAAAACGGTGTTTTGTATGCTTTTGCATGCTTAAAACAGCATTTTTATCTTGCTTTCACCAACATTAACTATTATACACGACAGAAACATGAATATGACAGTTTAAATATTTGAAAACGGTGTTTTGTATGCTTTTGCATGCTTAAAACAGCATTTTTATCTTGCTTTCACCAACATTAGCTTTTATACACGACAGAAATATGAATATGACAGTTTAAATACTTGAAAACAACATTTTGTATGTTTTTGCAAGATGAAAACAGCTATTTTATCTTGAATTTGCAAAGATAAGCCATAACACACGACATATACATGAATATGACAGTTTCAATACTTGAAATCGGTGTTTTGTATGCTTTTGCATGCTTAAAACAGCATTTTTATCTTGCTTTCAACAACATTAGCTATTATACACGACAGAAACATGAATATAACAGTTTAAATACTTGAAAACGGTGTTCTGTATGCTTTTGCATGCTTAAAACAGCATTTTTATCTTGCTTTCACCAACATTAGCTATTATACACGACAGAAACCTGAATATGACAGTTTAAATACTTGAAAACGGTGTTTTGTATGCTTTTGCATGCTTAAAACAGCATTTTAATCTTACTTTCAACAACATTAGCTATTATTCACTACAAAAACATGAATATGACAATTTAAATACTTCTAAACAGCATTTTGTATGTTTTGCAAGCTAGAAACAGCTATTTTATCTTGATTTTGCAAACATAAGCCATTATACACGACAGAAACATGAATATGACAGTTTAAATACTTGAAATCGGTGTTTTGTATGCTTTTGCATGCTTAAAACAGCATTTTTATCTTGCTTTCAACAACATTAGCTATTATACACGACAGAAACATGAATATAACAGTTTAAATACTTGAAAACGGTGTTCTGTATGCTTTTGCATGCTTAAAACAGCATTTTTATCTTGCTTTCACCAACATTAGCTATTATACACGACAGAAACCTGAATATGACAGTTTAAATACTTGAAAACGGTGTTTTGTATGCTTTTGCATGCTTAAAACAGCATTTTAATCTTACTTTCAACAACATTAGCTATTATTCACTACAAAAACATGAATATGACAATTTAAATACTTCTAAACAGCATTTTGTATGTTATGCAAGCTGAAAACAGCTATTTTATCTTGATTTTGCAAACATAAGCCATTACACACGACATATACATGAATATGACAGTTAAAATACTTGAAAATGGTGTTTTGTATGCTTTTGCATGCTTAAAACAGCATTTTTATCTTGCTTTCACCAACATTAGCTATTATTCACTACAAAAACTTGAATATGACAGTTCAAATACTTCAAAACAGCATTTTGTATGTTTTTGCAAGCTAGAAACAGCTATTTTATCTTGATTTTGCAAACATAAGCCATTACACACGACATATACATGAAAATGACAGTTTAAATACTTGAAAACGGTGTTTTGTATGCTTTTGAATGCTTAAAACAGCATTTTTATCTTGCTTTCACCAACATTAGCTATTATACACGACAGAAACATGAATATGACAGTTTAAATACTTGAAAACGGTGTTTTGTTTGCTTTTGCATGCTTAAAACAGAATTTTTATCTTGCTTTTAACAACATTAGCTATTATAGACAACAGAAACATGAATATGACAGTTTATATACTTGAAAACAGCATTTTGTATATTTTTGCAAGCTGAAAACAGCTATTTTATCTTGATTTTTCAAACATAAGCCATTACGCACGACATATACATGAATACGACAGTTTAAATACTTGAAAACGGTATTTTGTATGCTTTTGCATGCTTAAAACAGCATTTTTATCTTGCTTTTACCAACATTAGCTGTTATACACGACAGAAACATGAATATGACAGTTCAAATACTTGAAAACAGCATTTTGTATGTTTTTGCAAGCTGAAAACAGCTATTTTATCTTGATTTTGCAAACATAAACCATTACACACGACATATACATGAATATGACAGTTAAAATACTTGAAAATGGTGTATTGTATGCTTTTGCATGCTTAAAACAGCATTTTTATCTTGCTTTCACCAACATTAGCTATTATACACGACAAAAACCTGAATATGACAGTTTAAATACTTGAAAACGGTGTTTTGTATGCTTTTGCATGCTTAAAACAGCATTTTTATCCTGCTTCCACCATCATTAGCTATTATACACGACAGAAACATGAATATGACAATTTAAATACTTAAAAACAGCATGTTGTATGTATTTGCAAGCTGAAAACAGCAATTTTATCTTGATTTTGCAAACATAAGACATTACAAACGACATATACATGAATATGATAGTTTAAATACTTAAAAACGGTGTTTTGTATGCTTTTGCATGCTTAAAACAGCACTTTTATGTTGCTTTCACCAACATTAGCTATTATACACGACAGAAACATGAATATGACAGTTTAAATACTTGAAAACAGCATTTTGTCTGTTTTTGCAAGCTGAAAACAGCTATTTTATCTTGATTTTGCAAACATAAGCCATTACACACGACATATACATGAATATGACTGTGAAAATACTTGAAAACGGTGTTTTGTATGCTTTTGCATGCTTAAAGCAGCATTTTTATCTTGCTTTCACCAACATTAGCTATTATACACGACAGAAACCTGAATATGACAGTTCAAATACTTGAAAACGTTGTTTTGTATGCTTTTGCATGCTTAAAACAGCATTTTTATCTTGCTTTCACCAAC
>CAWWDY010001369.1:0-40406 GCA_963942605.1 Poecilus cupreus
ATAAATCGCCGTTTCGCACGAAAGAAACATGAATTTGTCAGTTTGAATAGTTCAAAACAGCGTTTTTCTATGTTTTTGCAAGTTTAAAACAGCAATTTTATCGTCATTTCTCATAAATCGCCGTTTCACACGAAAGAAACATGAATTTGTCAGTTTGAATAGTTCAAAACAGCGTTTTTCTATGTTTTTGCAAGTTTAAAACAGCAATTTTATCGTCATTTATCATAAATCGCCGTTTCGCACGAAAGAAACATGAATTTGTCAGTTTGAGTAGTTCAAAAACAGCGTTTTTCTATGTTTTTGCAAGTTTAAAACAGCAATTTTATCGTCATTTCTCATAAATCGCCGTTTCACACGAAAGAAACATGAATTTGTCAGTTTGAATAGTTCAAAACAGCGTTTTTCTATGTTTTTGCAAGTTTAAAACAGCAATTTCATCGTGATTTCACAAAAATCCACCGTTTGGAACGTAAGAAACATGAATTTATCAGTTTGAATAGTTGAAAACAGCGTTTTTCTATGTTTTTGCAAGTTTAAAACAGCAATTTTATTGTCATTTCTCATAAATCGCCGGTTCGCACGAAGAAACATGAATTTGTCAGTTTGAATAGTTCAAAACAGCGTTTTTCAATGTTTTTGCAAGTTTAAAACAGCAATTTTATCGTCATTTCTCAAAATCGCCGTTTCACACGAAAGAAACATGAATTTGTCAGTTTGAATAGTCAAAACAGCGTTTTTCTATGTTTTTGCAAGTTTAAAACAGCAATTTTATTGTCATTTCTCATAAATCGCCGTTTCGCACGAAAGAAACATGAATTTGTCAGTTTGAATAGTTTAAAACAGCGTTTTCCTATGTTTTTGCAAGTTTAAAACAGCAATTTTATCGTCATTTCTCATAAATCGCCGTTTCACACGAAAGAAACATGAATTTGTCTGTTTGAATAGTTAAAAACAGCGTTTTTCTATGTTTTTGCAAGTTTAAAACAGCAATTTTATCGTCATTTCTCATAAATCGCCGTTTCGCACGAAAGAAACATGAATTTGTCAGTTTGAATAGTTCAAAACAGCGTTTTTCCATGTTTTTGCAAGTTTAAAACAGCAATTTTATCGTCATTTCTCATAAATCGCCGTTTCACACGAAAGAAACATGAATTTGTCAGTTTGAATAGTTCAAAACAGAGTTTTTCTATGTTTTTGCAAGTTTAAAACAGCAATTTTATCGTAATTTCTCATAAATCGCCGTTTCGCACGGATCAAACATGAATTTGTCAGTTTGAATAGTTGACAACAGCGTTTTTCAATGTTTTTGCAAGTTTAATACCTCAACCCCAAACCTCAACCCCAAACCCCAAAACTCAAACCCCCAACCCCAAACCTCAAACCCCAAACCTCAAACTTCGAACCCCAAATCCCTAACCTCAAACCCCAAACCTCAACCCCAAACCTCAATCCCAAACCTCAACCCCAAACCTCAACCCCAAACCTCAACCCCAAACCTCAACCCCAAACCTCAACCTCAAACCTCAACCCCAAACCTCAACCCCAAACCTCAACCCCAAAACCTCAACCCTTAACCTCAACCCCAAACCTCAACCCCAAAGCCCAAAACTCGAACCCCCAACCCCAAACCTCAAACCCCAAACCTCAACCCCAAACCTCAAACCTCGAACCCCAAACCTCAAACCTCGAACCCCAAACCCCAAACCTCAAACACCGAACCCCAAACCCAAACCTCAAACCGCGAACCCCAAACCTCAAACCCCAAACCTCAACCCCAAACATCAAACCTCGAACCCCAAACCACAAAACTGAATTTGTCAGTTTGGATAGTTCATAACAGCGTTTTCTATGTTTTTGCAAGTTTAAAACAGCAATTTTATAGTTATTTCACAAAAATCCACCGTTTCGAACGTAAGAAGCATGAATTTATCAGTTTGAATAGTTCAAAACAGCGTTTTTCTATGTTTTTGCAAGTTTAAAACAGCAATTTTATCGTGATTTCACAAAAATCCACCGTTTCTAACGTAAGAAACATGAATTTTTTAGTTTGAATAGTTGAAAACATCGTTTTTCTATGCTTTTGCAAGTTTAAAACAGCAATTTTATCGTCATTTATCATAAATCGCCGTTTCGCACGAAAGAAACATGAATTTGTCAGTTTGAGTAGTTCAAAACAGCGTTTTTCTATGTTTTTGCAAGTTTAAAACAGCAATTTTATCGTCATTTCTCATAAATCGCCGTTTCACACGAAAGAAACATGAATTTGTCAGTTTGAATAGTTCAAAACAGCGTTTTTCTATGTTTTTGCAAGTTTATAACAGCAATTTTATAGTAATTTCTCATAAATCGCCGTTTCGCACGGAAGAAACATGAATTTGTCAGTTTGAGTAGTTCAAAACAGCGTTTTTCTATATTTTTGCAAGTTTAAAACAGCAATTTTATTGTCATTTCTCATAAATCGCCGTTTCGCACGAAAGAAACATGAATTTGTCAGTTTGAATAGTTCAAAACAGCCTTTTTCTATGTTTTTGCAAGTTTAAAACAGCAATTTTATCGTCATTTCTCATAAATCGCCGTTTCACACGAAAGAAACATGAATTTGTCAGTTTGAATAGTTCAAAACAGCGTTTTTCTATGTTTTTGCAAGTTTAAAACAGCAATTTTATCGTAATTTTTCATAAATCGCCGTTTCGCACGGAAGAAACATGAATTTGTCAGTTTGAATAGTTGAAAACAGCGTTCTTCAATGTTTTTGCAAGTTTAAAACAGCAATTTTATCGTGATTTCACAAAAATCCACCGTTTCCAACGTAAGAAGCATGAATTTATCAGTTTGAATAGTTCAAAACAGCGTTTTTCTTTGTTTTTGCAAGTTTAAAACAGCAATTTTATCGTGATTTCACAAAAATCCACCGTTTCGAACGTAAGAAACATGAATTTATCAGTTTGAATAGTTGAAAACAGCGTTTTTCTATGTTTTTGCAAGTTTAAAACAGCAATTTTATCGTCATTTCTCATAAATCGCCGTTTCGCACGAAAGAAACATGAATTTGTCAGTTTGAATAGTTCAAAACAGCGTTTTTCTATGTTTTTGCAAGTTTGAAACAGCAATTTTATCGTCATTTCTCATAAATCGCCGTTTCACACGAAAGAAACATGAATTTGTCAGTTTGAATAGTTCAAAACAGCGTTTTTCTATGTTTTTGCAAGTTTAAAACAGCAATTTTATCGTAATTTCTCATAAATCGCCGTTTCGCACGGAAGAAGCATGAATTTGTCAGTTTGAATAGTTCAAAACAGCGTTTTTCTATGTTTTTGCAAGTTTATAACAGCAATTTTATAGTAATTTCTCATAAATCGCCGTTTCGCACGGAAGAAACATGAATTTGTCAGTTTGAGTAGTTCAAAACAGCGTTTTTCTATGTTTTTGCAAGTTTAAAACAGCAATTTTATCGTCATTTCTCATAAATCGCCGTTTCACACGAAAGAAACATGAATTTGTCAGTTTGAATAGTTCAAAACAGCGTTTTTCTATGTTTTTGCAAGTTTAAAACAGCAATTTTATCGTAATTTCTCATAAATCGCCGTTTCGCACGGAAGAAACATGAATTTGTCAGTTTGAATAGTTGAAAACAGCGTTTTTCAATGTTTTTGCAAGTTTAAAACAGCAATTTTATCGTGATTTCACAAAAATCCACCGTTTCCAACGTAAGAAGCATGAATTTATCAGTTTGAATAGTTCAAAACAGCGTTTTTCTATGTTTTTGCAAGTTTAAAACAGCAATTTTATCGTGATTTCACAAAAATCCACCGTTTCGAACGTAAGAAACATGAATTTATCAGTTTGAATAGTTGAAAACAGCGTTTTTCTATGTTTTTGCAAGTTTAAAACAGCAATTTTATCGTCATTTCTCATAAATCGCCGTTTCGCACGAAAGAAACATGAATTTGTCAGTTTGAATAGTTCAAAACAGCGTTTTTCTATGTTTTTTCAAGTTTAAAACAGCAATATTATCGTCATTTCTCATAAATCGCCGTTTCACAAGAAAGAAACATGAATTTGTCAGTTTGAATAGTTCAAAACAGCGTTTTTCTATGTTTTGCAAGTTTAAAACAGCAATTTTATCCTAATTTCTCATAAATCGCCGTTTCGCACGGAAGAAACATGAATTTGTCAGTTTGAATAGTTCAAAACAGCGTTTTTCTATGTTTTTGCAAGTTTATAACAGCAATTTTATAGTAATTTCTCATAAATCGCCGTTTCGCACGGAAGAAACATGAATTTGTCAGTTTGAGTAGTTCAAAACAGCGTTTTTCTATGTTTTTGCAAGTTTAAAACAGCAATTTTATCGTCATTTCTCATAAATCGCCGTTTCACACGAAAGAAACATGAATTTGTCAGTTTGAATAGTTCAAAACAGCGTTTTTCTATGTTTTTGCAAGTTTAAAACAGCAATTTTATATTAATTTCTTATAAATCGCCGTTTCGCACGGAAGAAACATGAATTTGTCAGTTTGAATAGTTGAAAACAGCGTTTTTCAATGTTTTTGCAAGTTTTAAACAGCAATTTTATCGTGATTTCACAAAAATCCACAGTTTCCAACGTAAGAAGCATGAATTTATCAGTTTGAATAGTTCAAAACAGCGTTTTTCTATGTTTTTGCAAGTTTAAAACAGCAATTTTATCGTAATTTTCCATAAATCGCCGTTTCGCACGGAAGAAACATGAATTTGTCAGTTTGAATAGTTGAAAACAGCGTTTTTCAATGTTTTTGCAAGTTTAAAACAGCAATTTTATCGTGTTTTCACAAAAATCCATCGTTTGGAACGTAAGAAACATAAATTTATCAGTTTGAATAGTTGAAAATAGCGTTTTTCTATGTTTTTGCAAGTTTAAAACAGCAATTTTATCGTCATTTCTTATAAATCGCCGTTTCTCACGAAAGAAACATGAATTTGTCAGTTTGAATAGTTCAAAACAGCGTTTTTCTCTGTTTTTGCAAGTTTAAAACAGCAATTTTATCGTAATTTCTCATAAATCGCCGTTTCGCACGGAAGAAACATGAATTTGTCAGTTTGAATAGTTGATAACAGCGTTTTTCAATGTTTTTGCAAGTTTAAAACAGCAATTTTATCGTGATTTCACAAAAATCCACAGTTTCCAACGTAAGAAGCATGAATTTATCAGTTTGAATAGTTCAAAACAGCGTTTTTCTATGTTTTTGCAAGTTTAAAACAGCAATTTTATCGTCATATCTCATAAATCGCCGTTTCACACGAAAGAAACATGAATTTGTCCGTTTGAATAGTTCAAAACAGCGTTTTTCTATGCTTTTGCAAGATTAAAACAGCAATTTTATCGTCATTTCTCATAAATCGCCGGTTTGCACGAAAGAAACATGAATTTGTCAGTTTGAATAGTTCAAAACAGCGTTTTTCAATGTTTTTGCAAGTTTAAAACAGCAATTTTATCGTCATTTCTCAAAAATCGCCGTTTCACACGAAAGAAACATGAATTTGTCAGTTTGAATAGTCAAAACAGCGTTTTTCTATGTTTTTGCAAGTTTAAAACAGCAATTTTATTGTCATTTCTCATAAATCGCCGTTTCACACGAAAGAAACATGAATTTGTCCGTTTAAATAGTTAAAAACAGCGTTTTTCTATGTTTTTGCAAGTTTAAAACAGCAATTTTATCGTCATTTCTCATAAATCGCCGTTTCACACGAAAGAAACATGAATTTGTCCGTTTAAATAGTTAAAAACAGCGTTTTTCTATGTTTTTGCAAGTTTAAAACAGCAATTTTATCGTCATTTCTCATAAATCGCCGTTTCGCACGAAAGAAACATGAATTTGTCAGTTTGAATAGTTGACAACAGCGTTTTTCAATGTTTTTGCAAGTTTAATACCTCAACCCCAAACCTCAACCCCAAACCCCAAAACTCAAACCCCCAACCCCAAACCTCAAACCCAAACCTCAAACTTCGAACCCCAAATCCCTAACCTCAAACCCCAAACCTCAACCCCAAACCTCAATCCCAAACCTCAACCCCAAACCTCAACCCCAAACCTCAACCCCAAACCTCAACCCCAAACCTCAACCTCAAACCTCAACCCCAAACCTCAACCCCAAACCTCAACCCCAAAACCTCAACCCTAAACCTCAACCCCAAACCTCAACCCCAAATCCCAAAACTCGAACCCCCAACCCCAAACCTCAAACCCCAAACCTCAACCCCAAACCTCAAACCTCGAACCCCAAACCTCAAACCTCGAACCCCAAACCCCAAACCTCAAACACCGAACCCCAAACCCAAACCTCAAACCGCGAACCCCAAACCTCAAACCCCAAACCTCAACCCCAAACATCAAACCTCGAACCCAAACCACAAAACTGAATTTGTCAGTTTGGATAGTTCATAACAGCGTTTTCTATGTTTTTGCAAGTTTAAAACAGCAATTTTATAGTGATTTCACAAAAATCCACCGTTTCGAACGTAAGAAGCATGAATTTATCAGTTTGAATAGTTCAAAACAGCGTTTTTCTATGTTTTTGCAAGTTTAAAACAGCAATTTTATCGTGATTTCACAAAAATCCACCGTTTCTAACGTAAGAAACATGAATTTTTTAGTTTGAATAGTTGAAAACATCGTTTTTCTTTGCTTTTGCAAGTTTAAAACAGCAATTTTATCGTCATTTATCATAAATCGCCGTTTCGCACGAAAGAAACATGAATTTGTCAGTTTGAGTAGTTCAAAACAGCGTTTTTCTATGTTTTTGCAAGTTTAAAACAGCAATTTTATCGTCATTTCTCATAAATCGCCGTTTCACACGAAAGAAACATGAATTTGTCAGTTTGAATAGTTCAAAACAGCGTTTTTCTATGTTTTTGCAAGTTTATAACAGCAATTTTATAGTAATTTCTCATAAATCGCCGTTTCGCACGGAAGAAACATGAATTTGTCAGTTTGAGTAGTTCAAAACAGCGTTTTTCTATATTTTTGCAAGTTTAAAACAGCAATTTTATTGTCATTTCTCATAAATCGCCGTTTCGCACGAAAGAAACATGAATTTGTCAGTTTGAATAGTTCAAAACAGCCTTTTTCTATGTTTTTGCAAGTTTAAAACAGCAATTTTATCGTCATTTCTCATAAATCGCCGTTTCACACGAAAGAAACATGAATTTGTCAGTTTGAATAGTTCAAAACAGCGTTTTTCTATGTTTTTGCAAGTTTAAAACAGCAATTTTATCGTAATTTTTCATAAATCGCCGTTTCGCACGGAAGAAACATGAATTTGTCAGTTTGAATAGTTGAAAACAGCGTTCTTCAATGTTTTTGCAAGTTTAAAACAGCAATTTTATCGTGATTTCACAAAAATCCACCGTTTCCAACGTAAGAAGCATGAATTTATCAGTTTGAATAGTTCAAAACAGCGTTTTTCTTTGTTTTTGCAAGTTTAAAACAGCAATTTTATCGTGATTTCACAAAAATCCACCGTTTCGAACGTAAAAAACATGAATTTATCAGTTTGAATAGTTGAAAACAGCGTTTTTCTATGTTTTTGCAAGTTTAAAACAGCAATTTTATCGTCATTTCTCATAAATCGCCGTTTCGCACGAAAGAAACATGAATTTGTCAGTTTGAATAGTTCAAAACAGCGTTTTTCTATGTTTTTGCAAGTTTGAAACAGCAATTTTATCGTCATTTCTCATAAATCGCCATTTCACACGAAAGAAACATGAATTTGTCAGTTTGAATAGTTCAAAACAGCGTTTTTCTATGTTTTTGCAAGTTTAAAACAGCAATTTTATCGTAATTTCTCATAAATCGCCGTTTCGCACGGAAGAAGCATGAATTTGTCAGTTTGAATAGTTCAAAACAGCGTTTTTCTATGTTTTTGCAAGTTTATAACAGCAATTTTATAGTAATTTCTCATAAATCGCCGTTTCGCACGGAAGAAACATGAATTTGTCAGTTTGAGTAGTTCAAAACAGCGTTTTTCTATGTTTTTGCAAGTTTAAAACAGCAATTTTATCGTCATTTCTCATAAATCGCCGTTTCACACGAAAGAAACATGAATTTGTCAGTTTGAATAGTTCAAAACAGCGTTTTTCTATGTTTTTGCAAGTTTAAAACAGCAATTTTATCGTAATTTCTCATAAATCGCCGTTTCGCACGGAAGAAACATGAATTTGTCAGTTTGAATAGTTGAAAACAGCGTTTTTCAATGTTTTTGCAAGTTTAAAACAGCAATTTTATCGTGATTTCACAAAAATCCACCGTTTCCAACGTAAGAAGCATGAATTTATCAGTTTGAATAGTTCAAAACAGCGTTTTTCTATGTTTTTGCAAGTTTAAAACAGCAATTTTATCGTCATTTCTCATAAATCGCCGTTTCGCACGAAAGAAACATGAATTTGTCAGTTTGAATAGTTCAAAACAGCGTTTTTCTATGTTTTTGCAAGTTTAAAACAGCAATTTTATCGTAATTTCTCATAAATCGCCGTTTCGCACGGAAGAAACATGAATTTGTCAGTTTGAATAGTTCAAAACAGCGTTTTTCTATGTTTTTGCAAGTTTATAACAGCAATTTTATAGTAATTTCTCATAAATCGCCGTTTCGCACGGAAGAAACATGAATTTGTCAGTTTGAGTAGTTCAAAACAGCGTTTTTCTATGTTTTTGCAAGTTTAAAACAGCAATTTTATCGTCATTTCTCATAAATCGCCGTTTCACACGAAAGAAACATGAATTTGTCAGTTTGAATAGTTCAAAACAGCGTTTTTCTATGTTTTTGCAAGTTTAAAACAGCAATTTTATCGTGATTTCACAAAAATCCACAGTTTCCAACGTAAGAAGCATGAATTTATCAGTTTGAATAGTTCAAAACAGCGTTTTTCTATGTTTTTGCAAGTTTAAAACAGCAATTTTATCGTGATTTCACAAAAATCCACCGTTTCGAACGTAAGAAACATGAATTTATCAGTTTGAATAGTTGAAAACATCGTTTTTCTATGTTTTCGCAAGTTTAAAACAGCAATTTTATCGTCATTTATCATAAATCGAAGTTTCGCACGAAAGAAACATGAATATGTCAGTTTGAGTAGTTCAAAACAGCGTTTTTCTATGTTTTTGCAAGTTTAAAACAGCAATTTTATCGTCATTTCTCATAAATCGCCGTTTCACACGAAAGAAACATGAATTTGTCAGTTTGAATAGTTCAAAACAGGGTTTTTCTATGTTTTTGCAAGTTTAAAACAGCAATTTTATCGTAATTTCTCATAAATCGCCGTTTCGCACGGAAGAAACATGAATTTATCAGTTTGAATAGTTGAAAACAGCGTTTTTCTATGTTTTTGCTAGTTTAAAACAGCAATTTTTTCGTCATTTCTCATAAATCGCCGTTTCACACGAAAGAAACATGAATTTGTCAGTTTGAATAGTTCAAAACAGCGTTTTTCTATGTTTTTGCAAGTTTATAACAGCAATTTTATAGTAATTTCTCATAAATCGCCGTTTCGCACGGAAGAAACATGAATTTGTCAGTTTGAGTAGTTCAAAACAGCGTTTTTCTATGTTTTTGCAAGTTTAAAACAGCAATTTTATCGTCATTTCTCATAAATCGCCGTTTTACACGAAAGAAACATGAATTTGTCAGTTTGAATTGTTCAAAGCAGCGTTTTTCTATGTTTTTGCAAGTTTATAACAGCAATTTTATAGTAATTTCTCATAAATCGCCGTTTCGCACGGAAGAAACATGAATTTGTCAGTTTGTGTAGTTCAAAACAGTGTTTTTCTATGTTTTTGCAAGTTTAAAACAGCAATTTTATCGTCATTTATCATAAATCGCCGTTTCGCACGAAAGAAACATGAATTTGTCAGTTTGAGTAATTCAAAACAGCGTTTTTCTATGTTTTTGCAAGTTTAAAACAGCAATGTTATCGTCATTTCTCATAAATCGCCGTTTCACACGAAAGAAACATGAATTTGTCAGTTTGAATAGTTCAAAACAGCGTTTTTCTATGTTTTTGCAAGTTTAAAACAGCAATTTTATCGTAATTTCTCATAAATCGCCGTTTTGCACGGAAGAAACATGAATTTGTCAGTTTGAATAGTTGAAAACAGCGTTTTTCAATGTTTTTGCAAGTTTAAAACAGCAATTTTATCGTGTTTTCACAAAAATCCATCGTTTGGAACGTAAGAAACATAAATTTATCAGTTTGAATAGTTGAAAATAGCGTTTTTCTATGTTTTTGCAAGTTTAAAACAGCAATTTTATCGTCATTTCTTATAAATCGCCGTTTCTCACGAAAGAAACATGAATTTGTCAGTTTGAATAGTTCAAAACAGCGTTTTTCTATGTTTTTGCAAGTTTATAACAGCAATTTTATAGTAATTTCTCATAAATCGCCGTTTCGCACGGAAGAAACATGAATTTGTCAGTTTGAGTAGTTCAAAACAGCGTTTTTCTATGTTTTTGCAAGTTTAAAACAGCAATTTTATCGTCATTTCTCATAAATCGCCGTTTCACACGAAAGAAACATGAATTTGTCAGTTTGAATTGTTCAAAGCAGCGTTTTTCTATGTTTTTGCAAGTTTATAACAGCAATTTTATAGTAATTTCTCATAAATCGCCGTTTCGCACGGAAGAAACATGAATTTGTCAGTTTGAGTAGTTCAAAACAGTGTTTTTCTTTGTTTTTGCAAGTTTAAAACAGCAATTTTATCGTCATTTATCATAAATCGCCGTTTCGCACGAAAGAAACATGAATTTGTCAGTTTGAGTAATTCAAAACAGCGTTTTTCTATGTTTTTGCAAGTTTAAAACAGCAATGTTATCGTCATTTCTCATAAATCGCCGTTTCACACGAAAGAAACATGAATTTGTCAGTTTGAATAGTTCAAAACAGCGTTTTTCTATGTTTTTGCAAGTTTAAAACAGCAATTTTATCGTAATTTTTCATTAATCGCCGTTTCGCACGGAAGAAACATGAATTTGTCAGTTTGAATAGTTGAAAACAGCGTTTTTCAATGTTTTTGCAAGTTTAAAACAGCAATTTTATCGTGTTTTCACAAAAATTTATCGTTTGGAACGTAAGAAACATAAATTTATCAGTTTGAATAGTTGAAAATAGCGTTTTTCTATGTTTTTGCAAGTTTAAAACAGCAATTTTATCGTCATTTCTTATAAATCGCCGTTTCTCACGAAAGAAACATGAATTTGTCAGTTTGAATAGTTCAAAACAGCGTTTTTCTATGTTTTTGCAAGTTTATAACAGCAATTTTATAGTAATTTCTCATAAATCGCCGTTTCGCACGGAAGAAACATGAATTTGTCAGTTTGAGTAGTTCAAAACAGCGTTTTTCTATGTTGTTGCAAGTTTAAAACAGCAATTTTATCGTCATTTCTCATAAATCGCCGTTTCACACGAAAGAAACATGAATTTGTCAGTTTGAATAGTTCAAAACAGCGTTTTTCTCTGTTTTTGCAAGTTTAAAACAGCAATTTTATCGTAATTTCTCATAAATCGCCGTTTCGCACGGAAGAAACATGAATTTGTCAGTTTGAATAGTTGATAACAGCGTTTTCATGTTTTTGCAAGTTTTAAACAGCAATTTTATCGTGATTTCACAAAAATCCACCGTTTCCAACGTAAGAAACATGAATTTATCAGTTTGAATTGTTCAAAACAGCGTTTTTCTATGTTTTTGCAAATTTAAAACAGCAATTTTATAGTAATTTCTCATAAATCGCCGTTTCGCACGGAAGAAACATGAATTTGTCAGTTTAAGTAGTTCAAAACAGCGTTTTACTATGTTGTTGCAAGTTTAAAACAGCAAATTTTATCGTCATTTCTCATACATCGCCGTTTCACACGAAAGAAAACATAAATTTGTCAGTTTGAATAGTTCAAAACAGCGTTTTTCTCTGTTTTTGCAAGTTTAAAACAGCAAATTTTATCGTAATTTCTCATAAATCGCCGTTTCGCACGGAGAAACATGAATTTGTCAGTTTGAATAGTTGATAACAGCGTTTTTCAATGTTTTTTGCAAGTTTAAAACAGCAATTTTATCGTGATTTCACCAAAAATCCACCGTTTACAACGTAAGAAACATGAATTTATCAGTTTGAATGTTCAAAAACAGCGTTTTTCTATGTTTTTGCAAGTTTAAAACAGCAATTTTATCGTGATTTCACAAAAATTTACCGTTTCGAACGTAAGAAACATGAATTTATCAGTTTGAATAGTTGAAAACAGCGTTTTTCTATGTTTTTGCAAGTTTAAACAGCAATTTTATCGTCATTTCTCATAAATCGCCGTTTTGCACGAAAGAAAACATGAATTTGTCAGTTTGAATAGTTCAAAGCAGCGTTTTTCTATGTTTTTGCAAGTTTAAAACAGCAATTTTATCGTAATTTCTCATAAATCGCCGTTTCGCACGGAAGAAACATGAATTTGTCAGTTTGAATAGTTGATAACAGCGTTTTTCAATGTTTTTGCAAGTTTAAAACAGCAATTTTATCGTGATTTCACAAAAATCCACCGTTTCCAACGTAAGAAACATGAATTTATCAGTTTGAATTGTTCAAAACAGCGTTTTTCTATGTTTTTGCAAGTTTAAAACAGCAATTTATCGTGATTTCACAAAAATTTACCGTTTCGAACGTAAGAAACATGAATTTATCAGTTTGAATAGTTCAAATCAGCGTTTTTCTATGTTTTTGCAAGTTTAAAACAGCAATTTTATCGTAATTTCTCATAAATCGCCGTTTCGCACGGAAGAAACATGAATTTGTCAGTTTGAATAGTTGAAAACAGCGTTTTTCAATGTTTTTTGCAAGTTTAAAACAGCAATTTTATCGTGATTTCACAAAAATCCACAGTTTCCAACGTAAGAAGCATGAATTTATCAGTTTGAATAGTTCAAAACAGCGTTTTTCTATGTTTTTGCAAGTTTAAAACAGCAATTTTATCGTGATTTCACAAAAATCCACCGTTTCGAACGTAAGAAACATGAATTTATCAGTTTGAATAGTTGAAAACAGCGTTTTTCTATGTTTTTGCAAGTTTAAAACAGCAATTTTATCGTGATTTCACAAAAATCCACCGTTTCGAACGTAAGAAACATGAATTTGTCAGTTTTGAATAGTTCAAAACAGCGTTTTTCTATGTTTTGCAAGTTTAAAACAGCAATTTTATCGTAATTTCTCATAAATCGCCGTTTCGCACGGAAGAAACATGAATTTGTCAGTTTGAATAGTTCAAAACCAGCGTTTTTCTATGTTTTTTGCAAGTTTATAACAGCAATTTTATAGTAATTTCTCATAAATCGCCGTTTCGCACGGAAGAAACATGAATTTGTCAGTTTGAGTAGTTCAAAACAGCGTTTTCTATGTTTTTGCAAGTTTAAAACAGCAATTTTATCGTCATTTCTCATAAATCGCCGTTTCACACGAAAGAAACATGAATTTGTCAGTTTGAATAGTTCAAAACAGCGTTTTTCTATGTTTTTGCAAGTTTAAAACAGCAATTTTATATTAATTTCTTATAAATCGCCGTTTCGCACGGAAGAAACATGAATTTGTCAGTTTGAATAGTTGAAAACAGCGTTTTTCAATGTTTTTGCAAGTTTAAAACAGCAATTTTATCGTGATTTCACAAAAATCCACCGTTTCCAACGTAAGAAGCATGAATTTATCAGTTTGAATAGTTCAAAACAGCGTTTTTCTATGTTTTTGCAAGTTTAAAACAGCAATTTTATCGTGATTTCACAAAAATCCACCGTTTCGAACGTAAGAAACATGAATTTATCAGTTTGAATAGTTGAAAACATCGTTTTTCTATGTTTTCGCAAGTTTAAAACAGCAATTTTATCGTCATTTATCATAAATCGCCGTTTCGCACGAAAGAAACATGAATTTGTCAGTTTGAGTAGTTCAAAACAGCGTTTTTCTATGTTTTTGCTAGTTTAAAACAGCAATTTTATCGTCATTTCTCATAAATCGCCGTTTTACACGAAAGAAACATGAATTTGTCAGTTTGAATAGTTCAAAACAGCGTTTTTATATGTTTTTGCAAGTTTAAAACAGCAATTTTATCGTAATTTCTCATAAATCGCCGTTTCGCACGGAAGAAACATGAATTTATCAGTTTGAATAGTTGAAAACAGCGTTTTTCTATGTTTTTGCAAGTTTAAAACAGCAATTTTATCGTCATTTCTCATAAATCGCCGTTTCACACGAAAGAAAATGAATTTGTCAGTTTGAATAGTTCAAAACAGCGTTTTTCTATGTTTTTGCAAGTTTATAACAGCAATTTTATAGTAATTTCTCATAAATCGCCGTTTCGCACGGAAGAAACATGAATTTGTCAGTTTGAGTAGTTCAAAACAGCGTTTTTCTATATTTTTGCAAGTTTAAAACAGCAATTTTATCGTTATTTCTCATAAATCGCCGTTTCACACGATAGAAACATGAATTTGTCAGTTTGAATAGTTCAAAACAGCGTTTTTCTATGTTTTTGCAAGTTTATAACAGCAATTTTATAGTAATTTCTAATAAATCGCCGTTTCGCACGGAAGAAACATGAATTTGTCAGTTTGAGTAGTTCAAAACAGCGTTTTTCTATGTTTTTTCAAGTTTAAAACAGCAATTTTATCGTCATTTCTCATAAATCGCCGTTTCACACGAAAGAAACATGAATTTGTCAGTTTGAATTGTTCAAAGCAGCGTTTTTCTATGTTTTTGCAAGTTTATAACAGCAATTTTATAGTAATTTCTCATAAATCGCCGTTTCGCACGGAAGAAACATGAATTTGTCAGTTTGAGTAGTTCAAAACAGTGTTTTTCTATGTTTTTGCAAGTTTAAAACAGCAATTTTATCGTCATTTATCATAAATCGCCGTTTCGCACGAAAGAAACATGAATTTGTCAGTTTGAGTAATTCAAAACAGCGTTTTTCTATGTTTTTGCAAGTTTAAAACAGCAATGTTATCGTCATTTCTCCTAAATCGCCGTTTCACACGAAAGAAACATGAATTTGTCAGTTTGAATAGTTCAAAACAGCTTTTTTCTATGTTTTTGCAAGTTTAAAACAGCAATTTTATCGTAATTTCTCATAAATCGCCGTTTTGCACGGAAGAAACATGAATTTGTCAGTTTGAATAGTTGAAAACAGCGTTTTTCAATGTTTTTGCAAGTTTAAAACAGCAATTTTATCGTGATTTCACAAAAATCCACCGTTTCCAACGTAAGAAACATGAATTTATCAGTTTGAATTGTTCAAAACAGCGTTTTTCTATGTTTTTGCAAGTTTAAAACAGCAATTTTATCGTGATTTCACAAAAATTTACCGTTTCGAACGTAAGAAACATGAATTTATCAGTTTGAATAGTTGAAAACAGCGTTTTTCTATGTTTTTGCAAGTTTAAAACAGCAATTTTATCGTCATTTCTCATAAATCGCCGTTTTGCACGAAAGAAACATGAATTTGTCAGTTTGAATAGTTCAAAGCAGCGTTTTTCTATGTTTTTGCAAGTTTAAAACAGCAATTTTATCGTCATTTCTCATAAATCGCCGTTTCACACGTAAGAAACATGAATTTGTCAGTTTGAATAGTTCAAAACAGCGTTTTTCTATGTTTTTGCAAGTTTAAAACAGCAATTTTATCGTCATTTCTCATAAATCGCCGTTTCACACGAAAGAAACATGAATTTGTCAGTTTGAATAGTTCAAAACAGCGTTTTTCTATGTTTTTGCAAGTTTATAACAGCAATTTTATAGTAATTTCTCATAAATCGCCGTTTCGCACGGAAGAAACATGAATTTGTCAGTTTGAGTAGTTCAAAACAGCGTTTTTCTATGTTTTTGCAAGTTTAAAACAGCAATTTTATCGTCAATTCTCATAAATCGCCGTTTCGCACGAAAGAAACATGAATTTGTCAGTTTGAGTAGTTCAAAACAGCGTTTTTCTATGTTTTTGCAAGTTTAAAACAGCAATTTTATCGTCATTTCTCATAAATCGCCGTTTCACACGAAAGAAACATGAATTTGTCAGTTTTAATAGTTCAAAACAGCGTTTTTCTATGTTTTTGCAAGTTTAAAACAGCAATTTTATCGTAATTTCTCATAAATCGCTGTTTCGCACGGAAGAAACATGAATTTGTCAGTTTGAATAGTTGAAAACAGCGTTTTTCAATGTTTTTGCAAGTTTAAAACAGCAATTTTATCGTGATTTCACAAAAATCCACCGTTTCCAACGTAAGAAACATGAATTTATCAGTTTGAATAGTTCAAAACAGCGTTTTTCTATGTTTTTGCAAGTTTAAAACAGCAATTTTATCGTCATTTCTCATAAATGGACGTTTCGCACGAAAGAAACATGAATTTGTCAGTTTGAATAGTTCAAAGCAGCGTTTTTCTATGTTTTTGCAAGTTTAAAACAGCAATTTTATCGTCATTTCTCATAAATCGCCGTTTCACACGAAAGAAACATGAATTTGTCCGTTTGAATAGTTCAAAACAGCGTTTTTCTATGTTTTTGCAAGTTTAAAACAGCAATTTTATCGTAATTTTTCATAAATCGCCGTTTCGCACGGAAGAAACATGAATTTGTCAGTTTGAATAGTTGAAAACAGCGTTTTTCAATGTTTTTGCAAGTTTAAAACAGCAATTTTATCGTGATTTCACAAAAATCCACCGTTTCCAACGTAAGAAACATGAATTTATCAGTTTGAATAGTTCAAAACAGCGTTTTTCTATGTTTTTGCAAGTTTAAAACAGCAATTTTATCGTCATTTCTCATAAATGGCCGTTTCGCACGAAAGAAACATGAATTTGTCAGTTTGAATAGTTCAAAGCAGCGTTTTTCTATGTTTTTGCAAGTTTAAAACAGCAATTTTATCGTCATTTCTCATAAATCGCCGTTTCACACGTAAGAAACATGAATTTGTCAGTTTGAATAGTTCAAAACAGCGTTTTTCTATGTTTTTGCAAGTTTAAAACAGCAATTTTATCGTGATTTCACAAAAATCCACCGTTTGGAACGTAAGAAACATGAATTTATCAGTTTGAATAGTTTAAAACAGCGTTTTTTTATGTTTTTGCAAGTTTAAAACAGCAATTTTATCGTCATTTCTCATAAATCGCCGTTTCTCACGAAAGAAACATGAATTTGTCAGTTTGAATAGTCAAAACAGCGTTTTTCTATGTTTTTGCAAGTATAAAACAGCAATTTTATCGTCATTTCTCATAAATCGCCGTTTCGCACGAAAGAAACATGAATTTGTCAGTTTGAATAGTTCAAAACAGCCTTTTTCTATGTTTTTGCAAGTTTAAAACAGCAATTTTATCGTCATTTCTCATAAATCGCCGTTTCACACGAAAGAAACATGAATTTGTCAGTTTGAATAGTTCAAAACAGCGTTTTTCTATGTTTTTGCAAGTTTAAAACAGCAATTTTATCGTAATTTCTCATAAATCGCCGTTTCGCACGGAAGAAACATGAATTTGTCAGTTTGAATAGTTGAAAACAGCGTTTTTCAATGTTTTTGCAAGTTTAAAACAGCAATTTTATCGTGATTTCACAAAAATCCACCGTTTCCAACGTAAGAAGCATGAATTTATCAGTTTGAATAGTTCAAAACAGCGTTTTTCTATGTTTTTGCAAGTTTAAAACAGCAATTTTATCGTGATTTCACAAAAATCCACCGTTTCGAACGTAAGAAACATGAATTTATCAGTTTGAATAGTTGAAAACAGCGTTTTTCTATGTTTTTGCAAGTTTAAAACAGCAATTTTATCGTCATTTCTCATAAATCGCCGTTTCGCACGAAAGAAACATGAATTTGTCAGTTTGAATAGTTCAAAACAGCGTTTTTTTATGTTTTTGCAAGTTTAAAACAGCAATTTTATCGTCATTTCTCATAAATCGCCGTTTCACACGAAAGAAACATGAATTTGTCAGTTTGAATAGTTCAAAACAGCGTTTTTCTATGTTTTTGCAAGTTTAAAACAGCAATTTTATCGTAATTTCTCATAAATCGCCGTTTCGCACGGAAGAAACATGAATTTGTCAGTTTGAATAGTTCAAAACAGCGTTTTTCTATGTTTTTGCAAGTTTATAACAGCAATTTTATAGTAATTTCTCATAAGTCGCCGTTTCGCACGGAAGAAACATGAATTTGTCAGTTTGAGTAGTTCAAAACAGCGTTTTTCTATGTTTTTGCAAGTTTAAAACAGCAATTTTATCGTCATTTCTCATAAATCGCCGTTTCACACGAAAGAAACATGAATTTGTCAGTTTGAATAGTTCAAAACAGCGTTTTTTCTATGTTTTTGCAAGTTTAAAACAGCAATTTTATCGTAATTTCTCATAAATCGCCGTTTCGCACGGAAGAAACATGAATTTGTCAGTTTGAATAGTTGAAAACAGCGTTTTTCAATGTTTTTGCAAGTTTAAAACAGCAATTTTATCGTGATTTCACAAAAATCCACCGTTTCCAACGTAAGAAGCATGAATTTATCAGTTTGAATAGTTCAAAACAGCGTTTTTCTATGTTTTTGCAAGTTTAAAACAGCAATTTTTTCGTGATTTCACAAAAATCCACCGTTTCGAACGTAAGAAACATGAATTTATCAGTTTGAATAGTTGAAAACAGCGTTTTTCTATGTTTTTGCAAGTTTAAAACAGCAATTTTATCGTCATTTCTCATAAATCGCCGTTTCGCACGAAAGAAACATGAATTTGTCAGTTTGAATAGTTCAAAACAGCGTTTTTCTATGTTTTTGCAAGTTTAAAACAGCAATATTATCGTCATTTCTCATACATCGCCGTTTCACACGAAAGAAACATGAATTTGTCAGTTTGAATAGTTCAAAATAGCGTTTTTCTATGTTTTTGCAAGTTTAAAACAGCAATTTTATCGTAATTTCTCATAAATCGCCGTTTCGCACGGAAGAAACATGAATTTGTCAGTTTGAATAGTTCAAAACAGCGTTTTTCTATGTTTTTGCAAGTTTAAAACAGCAATTTTATCGTAATTTCTTATAAATCGCCGTTTCGCACGGAAGAAACATGAATTTGTCAGTTTGAATAGTTGAAAACAGCGTTTTTCAATGTTTTTGCAAGTTTAAAACAGCAATTTTATCGTGATTTCACAAAAATCCACCGTTTCCAACGTAAGAAGCATGAATTTATCAGTTTGAATAGTTCAAAACAGCGTTTTTAAATGTTTTTGCAAGTTTAAAACAGCAATTTTATCGTGTTTTCACAAAAATCCATCGTTTGGAACGTAAGAAACATAAATTTATCAGTTTGAATAGTTGAAAATAGCGTTTTTCTATGTTTTTGCAAGTTTAAAACAGCAATTTTATCGTCATTTCTTATAAATCGCCGTTTCTCACGAAAGAAACATGAATTTGTCAGTTTGAATAGTTCAAAACAGCGTTTTTCTATGTTTTTGCAAGTTTATAACAGCAATTTTATAGTAATTTCTCATAAATCGCCGTTTCGCACGGAAGAAACATGAATTTGTCAGTTTGAGTAGTTCAAAACAGCGTTTTTCTATGTTTTTGCAAGTTTAAAACAGCAATTTTATCGTCATTTCTCATAAATCGCCGTTTCACACGAAAGAAACATGAATTTGTCAGTTTGAATAGTTCAAAACAGCGTTTTTCTATGTTTTTGCAAGTTTAAAACAGCAATTTTATCGTAATTTCTCATAAATCGCCGTTTCGCACAGAAGAAACATGAATTTGTCAGTTTGAATAGTTGAAAACAGCGTTTTTCAATGTTTTTGCAAGTTTAAAACAGCAATTTTATCGTGATTTCACAAAAATCCACCGTTTCCAACGTAAGAAGCATGAATTTATCAGTTTGAATAGTTCAAAACAGCGTTTTTCTATGTTTTTGCAAGTTTAAAACAGCAATTTTTTCGTGATTTCACAAAAATCCACAGTTTCGAACGTAAGAAACATGAATTTATCAGTTTGAATAGTTGAAAACAGCGTTTTTCTATGTTTTTGCAAGTTTAAAACAGCAATTTTATCGTCATTTCTCATAAATCGCCGTTTCGCACGAAAGATACATGAATTTGTCAGTTTGAATAGTTCAAAACAGCGTTTTTCTATGTTTTTGCAAGTTTAAAACAGCAATATTATCGTCATTTCTCATACATCGCCGTTTCACACGAAAGAAACATGAATTTGTCAGTTTGAATAGTTCAAAACAGCGTTTTTCTATGTTTATGCAAGTTTAAAACAGCAATTTTATCGTAATTTCTCATAAATCACCGTTTCGCACGGAAGAAACATGAATTTGTCAGTTTGAATAGTTCAAAACAGCGTTTTTCTATGTTTTTGCAAGTTTATAACAGCAATTTTATAGTAATTTCTCATAAATCGCCGTTTCGCACGGAAGAAACATGAATTTGTCAGTTTGAGTAGTTCAAAACAGCGTTTTTCTATGTTTTTGCAAGTTTAAAACAGCAATTTTATCGTCATTTCTCATAAATCGCCGTTTCACACGAAAGAAACATGAATTTGTCAGTTTGAATAGTTCAAAACAGCGTTTTTCTATGTTTTTGCAAGTTTAAAACAGCAACTTTATTGTAATTTCTCATAAATCGCTGTTTCGCACGGAAGAAACATGAATTTGTCAGTTTGAATAGTTGAAAACAGCGTTTTTAAATGTTTTTGCAAGTTTAAAACAGCAATTTTATCGTGATTTCACAAAAATCCACCGTTTCCAACGTAAGAAGCATGAATTTATCAGTTTGAATAGTTCAAAACAGCGTTTTTCTATGTTTTTGCAAGTTTAAAACAGCAATTTTTTCGTGATTTCACAAAAATCCACAGTTTCGAACGTAAGAAACATGAATTTATCAGTTTGAATAGTTGAAAACAGCGTTTTTCTATGTTTTTGCAAGTTTAAAACAGCAATTTTATCGTCATTTCTCATAAATCGCCGTTTCGCACGAAAGATACATGAATTTGTCAGTTTGAATAGTTCAAAACAGCGTTTTTCTATGTTTTTGCAAGTTTAAAACAGCAATATTATGGTCATTTCTCATACATCGCCGTTTCACACGAAAGAAACATGAATTTGTCAGTTTGAATAGTTCAAAACAGCGTTTTTCTATGTTTATGCAAGTTTAAAACAGCAATTTTATCGTAATTTCTCATAAATCACCGTTTCGCACGGAAGAAACATGAATTTGTCAGTTTGAATAGTTCAAAACAGCGTTTTTCTATGTTTTTGCAAGTTTATAACAGCAATTTTATAGTAATTTCTCATAAATCGCCGTTTCGCACGGAAGAAACATGAATTTGTCAGTTTGAGTAGTTCAAAACAGCGTTTTTCTATGTTTTTGCAAGTTTAAAACAGCAATTTTATCGTCATTTCTCATAAATCGCCGTTTCACACGAAAGAAACATGAATTTGTCAGTTTGAATAGTTCAAAACAGCGTTTTTCTATGTTTTTGCAAGTTTAAAACAGCAACTTTTTTGTAATTTCTCATAAATCGCTGTTTCTCACGGAAGAAACATGAATTTGTCAGTTTGAATAGTTGAAAACAGCGTTTTTAAATGTTTTTGCAAGTTTAAAACAGCAATTTTATCGTGATTTCACAAAAATCCACCGTTTGGAACGTAAGAAACATGAATTTATCAGTTTGAATAGTTTAAAACAGCGTTTTTCTATGTTTTTGCAAGTTTAAAACAGCAATTTTATCGTCATTTCTCATAAATCGCCATTTCTCACGAAAGAAACATGAATTTGTCAGTTTGAATAGTCAAAACAGCGTTTTTCTATGTTTTTGCAAGTATAAAACAGGAATTTTATCGTCATTTCTCATAAATCGCCGTTTCGCACGAAAGAAACATAAATTTGTCAGTTTGAATAGTTCAAAAAAGCGTTTTTCTATGTTTTTGCAAGTTTAAAACAGCAATTTTATCGTTATTTCTGATAAATCGCCGTTTCACACGAAAGAAACATGAATTTGTCCGTTTGAATAGTTCAAAACAGCGTTTTTCTATGTTTTTGCAAGTTTAAAACAGCAATTTTATCGTAATTTTTCATAAATCGCCGTTTCGCACGGAAGAAACATGAATTTGTTAGTTTGAATAGTTGAAAACAGCGTTTTTCAATGTTTTTGCAAGTTTAAAACAGCAATTTTATCGTGATTTCACAAAAATCCACCGTTTCCAACGTAAGAAACATGAATTTATCAGTTTGAATAGTTCAAAACAGCGTTTTTCTATGTTTTTGCAAGTTTAAAACAGCAATTTTATCGTCATTTCTCATAAATGGCCGTTTCGCACGAAAGAAACATGAATTTGTCAGTTTGAATAGTTCAAAGCAGCGTTTTTCTATGTTTTTGCAAGTTTAAAACAGCAATTTTATCGTCATTTCTCATAAATCGCCGTTTCACACGAAAGAAACATGAATTTGTCAGTTTGAATAGTTCAAAACAGCGTTTTTCAATGTTTTTGCAAGTTTAAAACAGCAATTTTATCGTGATTTCATAAAAATCCACCGTTTCCAACGTAAGAAGCATGAATTTATCAGTTTGAATAGTTCAAAACAGCGTTTTTCTATGTTTTTGCAAGTTTAAAACAGCAATTTTTTCGTGATTTCACAAAAATCCACCGTTTCGAACGTAAGAAACATGAATTTATCAGTTTGAATAGTTGAAAACAGCGTTTTTCTATGTTTTTGCAAGTTTAAAACAGCAATTTTATCGTCATTTCTCATAAATCGCCGTTTCGCACGAAAGAAACATGAATTTGTCAGTTTGAATAGTTCAAAACAGCGTTTTTCTATGTTTTTGCAAGTTTAAAACAGCAATATTATCGTCATTTCTCATACATCGCCGTTTCGCACGAAAGAAACATGAATTTGTCAGTTTGAATAGTTCAAAACAGCGTTTTTCTATGTTTTTGCAAGTTTAAAACAGCAATATTATCGTCATTTCTCATACATCGCCGTTTCACACGAAAGAAACATGAATTTGTCAGTTTGAATAGTTCAAAACAGCGTTTTTCTATGTTTTTGCAAGTTTAAAACAGCAATTTTATCGTAATTTCTCATAAATCACCGTTTCGCACGGAAGAAACATGAATTTGTCAGTTTGAATAGTTCAAAACAGCGTTTTTCTATGTTTTTGCAAGTTTATAACAGCAATTTTATAGTAATTTCTCATAAATCGCCGTTTCGCACGGAAGAAACTTGAATTTGTCAGTTTGAGTAGTTCAAAACAGCGTTTTTCTATGTTTTTGCAAGTTTAAAACAGCAATTTTATCGTCATTTCTCATAAATCGCCGTTTCACACGAAAGAAACATGAATTTGTCCGTTTGAATAGTTCAAAACAGCGTTTTTCTATGTTTTTGCAAGTTTAAAACAGCAATTTTATCGTAATTTTTCATAAATCGCCGTTTCGCACGGAAGAAACATGAATTTGTTAGTTTGAATAGTTGAAAACAGCGTTTTTCAATGTTTTTGCAAGTTTAAAACAGCAATTTTATCGTGATTTCACAAAAATCCACCGTTTCCAACGTAAGAAACATGAATTTATCAGTTTGAATAGTTCAAAACAGCGTTTTTCTATGTTTTTGCAAGTTTAAAACAGCAATTTTATCGTCATTTCTCATAAATGGCCGTTTCGCACGAAAGAAACATGAATTTGTCAGTTTGAATAGTTCAAAGCAGCGTTTTTCTATGTTTTTGCAAGTTTAAAACAGCAATTTTATCGTCATTTCTCATAAATCGCCGTTTCGCACGAAAGAAACATGAATTTGTCAGTTTGAATAGTTCAAAACAGCGTTTTTCTATGTTTTTGCAAGTTTAAAACAGCAATATTATCGTCATTTCTCATACATCGCCGTTTCGCACGAAAGAAACATGAATTTGTCAGTTTGAATAGTTCAAAACAGCGTTTTTCTATGTTTATGCAAGTTTAAAACAGCAATATTATCGTCATTTCTCATACATCGCCGTTTCACACGAAAGAAACATGAATTTGTCAGTTTGAATAGTTCAAAACAGCGTTTTTCTATGTTTTTGCAAGTTTAAAACAGCAATTTTATCGTCATTTCTTATAAATCGCCGTTTCTCACGAAAGAAACATGAATTTGTCAGTTTGAATAGTTCAAAACAGCGTTTTTCTATGTTTTTGCAAGTTTATAACAGCAATTTTATAGTAATTTCTCATAAATCGCCGTTTCGCACGGAAGAAACATGAATTTGTCAGTTTGAGTAGTTCAAAACAGCGTTTTTCTATGTTTTTGCAAGTTTAAAACAGCAATTTTATCGTCATTTCTCATAAATCGCCGTTTCACACGAAAGAAACATGAATTTGTCAGTTTGAATAGTTCAAAACAGCGTTTTTCTATGTTTTTGCAAGTTTAAAACAGCAATTTTATCGTAATTTCTCATAAATCGCCGTTTCGCACAGAAGAAACATGAATTTGTCAGTTTGAATAGTTGAAAACAGCGTTTTTCAATGTTTTTGCAAGTTTAAAACAGCAATTTTATCGTGATTTCACAAAAATCCACCGTTTCCAACGTAAGAAGCATGAATTTATCAGTTTGAATAGTTCAAAACAGCGTTTTTCTATGTTTTTGCAAGTTTAAAACAGCAATTTTTTCGTGATTTCACAAAAATCCACAGTTTCGAACGTAAGAAACATGAATTTATCAGTTTGAATAGTTGAAAACAGCGTTTTTCTATGTTTTTGCAAGTTTAAAACAGCAATTTTATCGTCATTTCTCATAAATCGCCGTTTCGCACGAAAGATACATGAATTTGTCAGTTTGAATAGTTCAAAACAGCGTTTTTCTATGTTTTTGCAAGTTTAAAACAGCAATATTATCGTCATTTCTCATACATCGCCGTTTCACACGAAAGAAACATGAATTTGTCAGTTTGAATAGTTCAAAACAGCGTTTTTCTATGTTTATGCAAGTTTAAAACAGCAATTTTATCGTAATTTCTCATAAATCACCGTTTCGCACGGAAGAAACATGAATTTGTCAGTTTGAATAGTTCAAAACAGCGTTTTTCTATGTTTTTGCAAGTTTATAACAGCAATTTTATAGTAATTTCTCATAAATCGCCGTTTCGCACGGAAGAAACATGAATTTGTCAGTTTGAGTAGTTCAAAACAGCGTTTTTCTATGTTTTTGCAAGTTTAAAACAGCAATTTTATCGTCATTTCTCATAAATCGCCGTTTCACACGAAAGAAACATGAATTTGTCAGTTTGAATAGTTCAAAACAGCGTTTTTCTATGTTTTTGCAAGTTTAAAACAGCAACTTTATTGTAATTTCTCATAAATCGCTGTTTCGCACGGAAGAAACATGAATTTGTCAGTTTGAATAGTTGAAAACAGCGTTTTTAAATGTTTTTGCAAGTTTAAAACAGCAATTTTATCGTGATTTCACAAAAATCCACCGTTTCCAACGTAAGAAGCATGAATTTATCAGTTTGAATAGTTCAAAACAGCGTTTTTCTATGTTTTTGCAAGTTTAAAACAGCAATTTTTTCGTGATTTCACAAAAATCCACAGTTTCGAACGTAAGAAACATGAATTTATCAGTTTGAATAGTTGAAAACAGCGTTTTTCTATGTTTTTGCAAGTTTAAAACAGCAATTTTATCGTCATTTCTCATAAATCGCCGTTTCGCACGAAAGATACATGAATTTGTCAGTTTGAATAGTTCAAAACAGCGTTTTTCTATGTTTTTGCAAGTTTAAAACAGCAATATTATGGTCATTTCTCATACATCGCCGTTTCACACGAAAGAAACATGAATTTGTCAGTTTGAATAGTTCAAAACAGCGTTTTTCTATGTTTATGCAAGTTTAAAACAGCAATTTTATCGTAATTTCTCATAAATCACCGTTTCGCACGGAAGAAACATGAATTTGTCAGTTTGAATAGTTCAAAACAGCGTTTTTCTATGTTTTTGCAAGTTTATAACAGCAATTTTATAGTAATTTCTCATAAATCGCCGTTTCGCACGGAAGAAACATGAATTTGTCAGTTTGAGTAGTTCAAAACAGCGTTTTTCTATGTTTTTGCAAGTTTAAAACAGCAATTTTATCGTCATTTCTCATAAATCGCCGTTTCACACGAAAGAAACATGAATTTGTCAGTTTGAATAGTTCAAAACAGCGTTTTTCTATGTTTTTGCAAGTTTAAAACAGCAACTTTATTGTAATTTCTCATAAATCGCTGTTTCTCACGGAAGAAACATGAATTTGTCAGTTTGAATAGTTGAAAACAGCGTTTTTAAATGTTTTTGCAAGTTTAAAACAGCAATTTTATCGTGATTTCACAAAAATCCACCGTTTGGAACGTAAGAAACATGAATTTATCAGTTTGAATAGTTTAAAACAGCGTTTTTCTATGTTTTTGCAAGTTTAAAACAGCAATTTTATCGTCATTTCTCATAAATCGCCATTTCTCACGAAAGAAACATGAATTTGTCAGTTTGAATAGTCAAAACAGCGTTTTTCTATGTTTTTGCAAGTATAAAACAGGAATTTTATCGTCATTTCTCATAAATCGCCGTTTCGCACGAAAGAAACATAAATTTGTCAGTTTGAATAGTTCAAAAAAGCGTTTTTCTATGTTTTTGCAAGTTTAAAACAGCAATTTTATCGTTATTTCTGATAAATCGCCGTTTCACACGAAAGAAACATGAATTTGTCCGTTTGAATAGTTCAAAACAGCGTTTTTCTATGTTTTTGCAAGTTTAAAAACAGCAATTTTATCGTAATTTTTCATAAATCGCCGTTTCGCACGGAAGAAACATGAATTTGTTAGTTTGAATAGTTGAAAACAGCGTTTTTCAATGTTTTTGCAAGTTTAAAACAGCAATTTTATCGTGATTTCACAAAAATCCACCGTTTCCAACGTAAGAAACATGAATTTATCAGTTTGAATAGTTCAAAACAGCGTTTTTCTATGTTTTTGCAAGTTTAAAACAGCAATTTTATCGTCATTTCTCATAAATGGCCGTTTCGCACGAAAGAAACATGAATTTGTCAGTTTGAATAGTTCAAAGCAGCGTTTTTCTATGTTTTTGCAAGTTTAAAACAGCAATTTTATCGTCATTTCTCATAAATCGCCGTTTCACACGAAAGAAACATGAATTTGTCAGTTTGAATAGTTCAAAACAGCGTTTTTCAATGTTTTTGCAAGTTTAAAACAGCAATTTTATCGTGATTTCATAAAAATCCACCGTTTCCAACGTAAGAAGCATGAATTTATCAGTTTGAATAGTTCAAAACAGCGTTTTTCTATGTTTTTGCAAGTTTAAAACAGCAATTTTTTCGTGATTTCACAAAAATCCACCGTTTCGAACGTAAGAAACATGAATTTATCAGTTTGAATAGTTGAAAACAGCGTTTTTCTATGTTTTTGCAAGTTTAAAACAGCAATTTTATCGTCATTTCTCATAAATCGCCGTTTCGCACGAAAGAAACATGAATTTGTCAGTTTGAATAGTTCAAAACAGCGTTTTTCTATGTTTTTGCAAGTTTAAAACAGCAATATTATCGTCATTTCTCATACATCGCCGTTTCGCACGAAAGAAACATGAATTTGTCAGTTTGAATAGTTCAAAACAGCGTTTTTCTATGTTTTTGCAAGTTTAAAACAGCAATATTATCGTCATTTCTCATACATCGCCGTTTCACACGAAAGAAACATGAATTTGTCAGTTTGAATAGTTCAAAACAGCGTTTTTCTATGTTTTTGCAAGTTTAAAACAGCAATTTTATCGTAATTTCTCATAAATCACCGTTTCGCACGGAAGAAACATGAATTTGTCAGTTTGAATAGTTCAAAACAGCGTTTTTCTATGTTTTTGCAAGTTTATAACAGCAATTTTATAGTAATTTCTCATAAATCGCCGTTTCGCACGGAAGAAACTTGAATTTGTCAGTTTGAGTAGTTCAAAACAGCGTTTTTCTATGTTTTTGCAAGTTTAAAACAGCAATTTTATCGTCATTTCTCATAAATCGCCGTTTCACACGAAAGAAACATGAATTTGTCCGTTTGAATAGTTCAAAACAGCGTTTTTCTATGTTTTTGCAAGTTTAAAACAGCAATTTTATCGTAATTTTTCATAAATCGCCGTTTCGCACGGAAGAAACATGAATTTGTTAGTTTGAATAGTTGAAAACAGCGTTTTTCAATGTTTTTGCAAGTTTAAAACAGCAATTTTATCGTGATTTCACAAAAATCCACCGTTTCCAACGTAAGAAACATGAATTTATCAGTTTGAATAGTTCAAAACAGCGTTTTTCTATGTTTTTGCAAGTTTAAAACAGCAATTTTATCGTCATTTCTCATAAATGGCCGTTTCGCACGAAAGAAACATGAATTTGTCAGTTTGAATAGTTCAAAGCAGCGTTTTTCTATGTTTTTGCAAGTTTAAAACAGCAATTTTATCGTCATTTCTCATAAATCGCCGTTTCGCACGAAAGAAACATGAATTTGTCAGTTTGAATAGTTCAAAACAGCGTTTTTCTATGTTTTTGCAAGTTTAAAACAGCAATATTATCGTCATTTCTCATACATCGCCGTTTCGCACGAAAGAAACATGAATTTGTCAGTTTGAATAGTTCAAAACAGCGTTTTTCTATGTTTATGCAAGTTTAAAACAGCAATATTATCGTCTTTTCTCATACATCGCCGTTTCACACGAAAGAAACATGAATTTGTCAGTTTGAATAGTTCAAAACAGCGTTTTTCTATGTTTTTGCAAGTTTAAAACAGCAATTTTATCGTAATTTCTCATAAATCACCGTTTCGCACGGAAGAAACATGAATTTGTCAGTTTGAATAGTTCAAAACAGCGTTTTTCTATGTTTTTGCAAGTTTATAACAGCAATTTTATAGTAATTTCTCATAAATCGCCGTTTCGCACGGAAGAAACATGAATTTGTCAGTTTGAGTAGTTCAAAACAGCGTTTTTCTATGTTTTTGCAAGTTTAAAACAGCAATTTTATCGTCATTTCTCATAAATCGCCGTTTCACACGAAAGAAACATGAATTTGTCAGTTTGAATAGTTCAAAACAGCGTTTTTCTATGTTTTTGCAAGTTTAAAACAGCAACTTTATCGTAATTTCTCATAAATCGCTGTTTCGCACGGAAGAAACATGAATTTGTCAGTTTGAATAGTTGAAAACAGCGTTTTTAAATGTTTTTGCAAGTTTAAAACAGCAATTTTATCGTGATTTCACAAAAATCCACCGTTTGGAACGTAAGAAACATGAATTTATCAGTTTGAATAGTTTAAAACAGCGTTTTTCTATGTTTTTGCAAGTTTAAAACAGCAATTTTATCGTCATTTCTCATAAATCGCCATTTCTCACGAAAGAAACATGAATTTGTCAGTTTGAATAGTCAAAACAGCGTTTTTCTATGTTTTTGCAAGTATAAAACAGGAATTTTATCGTCATTTCTCATAAATCGCCGTTTCGCACGAAAGAAACATAAATTTGTCAGTTTGAATAGTTCAAAAAAGCGTTTTTCTATGTTTTTGCAAGTTTAAAACAGCAATTTTATCGTTATTTCTCATAAATCGCCGTTTCACACGAAAGAAACATGAATTTGTCCGTTTGAATAGTTCAAAACAGCGTTTTTCTATGTTTTTGCAAGTTTAAAACAGCAATTTTATCGTAATTTTTCATAAATCGCCGTTTCGCACGGAAGAAACATGAATTTGTCAGTTTGAATAGTTGAAAACAGCGTTTTTCAATGTTTTTGCAAGTTTAAAACAGCAATTTTATCGTGATTTCACAAAAATCCACCGTTTCCAACGTAAGAAACATGAATTTATCAGTTTGAATAGTTCAAAACAGCGTTTTTCTATGTTTTTGCAAGTTTAAAACAGCAATTTTATCGTCATTTCTCATAAATGGCCGTTTCGCACGAAAGAAACATGAATTTGTCAGTTTGAATAGTTCAAAGCAGCGTTTTTCTATGTTTTTGCAAGTTTAAAACAGCAATTTTATCGTCATTTCTCATAAATCGCCGTTTCACACGAAAGAAACATGAATTTGTCAGTTTGAATAGTTCAAAACAGCGTTTTTCTATGTTTTTGCAAGTTTAAAACAGCAATTTTATCGTAATTTCTCATAAATCGCCGTTTCGCACGGAAGAAACATGAATTTGTCAGTTTGAATAGTTGAAAACAGCGTTTTTCAATGTTTTTGCAAGTTTAAAACAGCAATTTTATCGTGATTTCATAAAAATCCACCGTTTCCAACGTAAGAAGCATGAATTTATCAGTTTGAATAGTTCAAAACAGCGTTTTTCTATGTTTTTGCAAGTTTAAAACAGCAATTTTTTCGTGATTTCACAAAAATCCACCGTTTCGAACGTAAGAAACATGAATTTATCAGTTTGAATAGTTGAAAACAGCGTTTTTCTATGTTTTTGCAAGTTTAAAACAGCAATTTTATCGTCATTTCTCATAAATCGCCGTTTCGCACGAAAGAAACATGAATTTGTCAGTTTGAATAGTTCAAAACAGCGTTTTTCTATGTTTTTGCAAGTTTAAAACAGCAATATTATCGTCATTTCTCATACATCGCCGTTTCACACGAAAGAAACATGAATTTGTCAGTTTGAATAGTTCAAAACAGCGTTTTTCTATGTTTTTGCAAGTTTAAAAAAGCAATTTTATCGTAATTTCTCATAAATCGCCGTTTCGCACGGAAGAAACATGAATTTGTCAGTTTGAATAGTTCAAAACAGCGTTTTTCTATGTTTTTGCAAGTTTATAACAGCAATTTTATAGTAATTTCTCATAAATCGCCGTTTCGCACGGAAGAAACATGAATTTGTCAGTTTGAGTAGTTCAAAACAGCGTTTTTCTATGTTTTTGCAAGTTTAAAACAGCAATTTTATCGTCATTTCTCATAAATCGCCGTTTCACACGAAAGAAACATGAATTTGTCAGTTTGAATAGTTCAAAACAGGGTTTTTCTATGTTTTTGCAAGTTTATAACAGCAATTTTATAGTAATTTCTCATAAATCGCCGTTTCGCACGGAAGAAACATGAATTTGTCAGTTTGAGTAGTTCAAAACAGCGTTTTTCTATATTTTTGCAAGTTTAAAACAGCAATTTTATCGTCATTTCTCATAAATCGCCGTTTCACACGATAGAAACATGAATTTGTCAGTTTGAATAGTTCAAAACAGCGTTTTTCTATGTTTTTGCAAGTTTATAACAGCAATTTTATAGTAATTTCTCATAAACCGCCGTTTCGCACGGAAGAAACATGAATTTGTCAGTTTGAGTAGTTCAAAACAGCGTTTTTCTATGTTTTTGCAAGTTTAAAACAGCAATTTTATCGTCATTTCTCATAAATCGCCGTTTCACACGAAAGAAACATGAATTTGTCAGTTTGAATTGTTCAAAACAGCGTTTTTCTATGTTTTTGCAAGTTTATAACAGCAATTTTATAGTAATTTCTCATAAATCGCCGTTTCGCACGGAAGAAACATGAATTTGTCAGTTTGAGTAGTTCAAAACAGTGTTTTTCTATGTTTTTGCAAGTTTAAAACAGCAATTTTATCGTCATTTATCATAAATCGCCGTTTCGCACGAAAGAAACATGAATTTGTCAGTTTTAGTAATTCAAAACAGCGCTTTTCTATGTTTTTGCAAGTTTAAAACAGCAATGTTATCGTCATTTCTCATAAATCGCCGTTTCACACGAAAGAAACATGAATTTGTCAGTTTGAATAGTTCAAAACAGCGTTTTTCTATGTTTTTGCAAGTTTAAAACAGCAATTTTATCGTAATTTCTCATAAATCGCCGTTTCGCACGGAAGAAACATGAATTTGTCAGTTTGAATAGTTGAAAACAGCGTTTTTCAATGTTTTTGCAAGTTGAAAACAGCAATTTTATCGTGTTTTCACAAAAATCCATCGTTTGGAACGTAAGAAACATAAATTTATCAGTTTGAATAGTTGAAAACAGCGTTTTTCTATGTTTTTGCAAGTTTAAAACAGTAATTTTATCGTAATTTCTCATAAATCGCTGTTTCGCACGGAAGAAACATGAATTTGTCAGTTTGAATAGTTTAAAACAGCGTTTTTCTATGTTTTTGCAAGTTTAAAACAGCAATTTTATCGTCATTTCTCATAAATCGCCGTTTCTCACGAAAGAAACATGAATTTGTCAGTTTGAATAGTCAAAACAGCGTTTTTCTATGTTTTTGCAAGTATAAAACAGCAATTTTATCGTCATTTCTCATAAATCGCCGTTTCGCACGAAAGAAACATAAATTTGTCAGTTTGAATAGTTCAAAACAGCGTTTTTCTATGTTTTTGCAAGTTTAAAACAGCAATTTTATCGTCATTTCTCATAAATCGCCGTTTCACACGAAAGAAACATGAATTTGTCCGTTTGAATAGTTCAAAACAGCGTTTTTCTATGTTTTTGCAAGTTTAAAACAGCAATTTTATCGTCATTTCTCATAAATCGCCGTTTCACACGAAAGAAACATGAATTTGTCAGTTTGAATAGTTCAAAACAGCGTTTTTCTATGTTTTTGCAAGTTTAAAACAGCAATTTTATCGTAATTTCTCATAAATCGCCGTTTCGCACGGAAGAAACATGAATTTGTCAGTTTAAATAGTTGACAACAGCGTTTTTCAATGTTTTTGCAAGTTTAAAACAGCAATTTTATCGTGATTTCACAAAAATCCACCGTTTCCAACGTAAGAAACATGAATTTATCAGTTTGAATTGTTCAAAACAGCGTTCTTCTATGTTTTTGCAAGTTTAAAACAGCAATTTTATCGTGATTTCACAAAAATCCACCGTTTCGAACGTAAGAAACATGAATTTATCAGTTTGAATAGTTGAAAACAGCGTTTTTCTATGTTTTTGCAAGTTTAAAACAGCAATTTTATCGTCATTACTCATAAATCGCCGTTTCGCACGAAAGAAACATGAATTTGTCAGTTTGAATAGTTCAAAGCAGCGTTTTTCTATGTTTTTGCAAGTTTAAAACAGCAATTTTATCGTCATTTCTCATAAATCGCCGTTTCACACGTAAGAAACATGAATTTGTCAGTTTGAATAGTTCAAAACAGCGTTTTTCTATGTTTTTGCAAGTTTAAAACAGCAATTTTATCGTCATTTCTCATAAATCGCCGTTTCACACGAAAGAAACATGAATTTGTCAGTTTGAATAGTTCAAAACAGCGTTTTTCTATGTTTTTGCAAGTTTATAAAAGCAATTTTATAGTAATTTCTCATAAATCGCCGTTTCGCACGGAAGAAACATGAAATTGTCAGTTTGAGTAGTTCAAAACAGCGTTTTTCTATATTTTTGCAAGTTTAAAACAGCAATTTTATCGTCATTTCTCATAAATCGCCGTTTCACACGAAAGAAACATGAATTTGTCAGTTTGAATAGTTCAAAACAGCGTTTTTCTATGTTTTTGCAAGTTTATAACAGCAATTTTATAGTAATTTCTCATAAATCGCCGTTTCGCACGGAAGAAACATGAATTTGTCAGTTTGAGTAGTTCAAAACAGCGTTTTTCTATGTTTTTGCAAGTTTAAAACAGCAATTTTATCGTCATTTCTCATAAATCGCCGTTTCGCACGAAAGAAACATGAATTTGTCAGTTTGAGTAGTTCAAAACAGCGTTTTTCTATGTTTTTGCAAGTTTAAAACAGCAATTTTATCGTCATTTCTCATAAATCGCCGTTTCACACGAAAGAAACATGAATTTGTCAGTTTGAATAGTTCAAAACAGCGTTTTTCTATGTTTTTGCAAGTTTAAAACAGCAATTTTATCGTAATTTCTCATAAATCGCTGTTTCGCACGGAAGAAACATGAATTTGTCAGTTTGAATAGTTGAAAACAGCGTTTTTAAATGTTTTTGCAAGTTTAAAACAGCAATTTTATCGTGATTTCACAAAAATCCACCGTTTGGAACGTAAGAAACATGAATTTATCAGTTTGAATAGTTTAAAACAGCGTTTTTCTATGTTTTTGCAAGTTTAAAACAGCAATTTTATCGTCATTTCTCATAAATCGCCGTTTCTCACGAAAGAAACATGAATTTGTCAGTTTGAATAGTCAAAACAGCGTTTTTCTATGTTTTTGCAAGTATAAAACAGCAATTTTATCGTCATTTCTCATAAATCGCCGTTTCGCACGAAAGAAACATAAATTTGTCAGTTTGAATAGTTCAAAACAGCGTTTTTCTATGTTTTTGCAAGTTTAAAACAGTAATTTTATCGTAATTTCTCATAAATCGCTGTTTCGCACGGAAGAAACATGAATTTGTCAGTTTGAATAGTTTAAAACAGCGTTTTTCTATGTTTTTCAGTTTAAAACAGCAATTTTATCGTCATTTCTCATAAATCGCCGTTTCTCACGAAAGAAACATGAATTTGTCAGTTTGAATAGTCAAAACAGCGTTTTTCTATGTTTTTGCAAGTATAAAACAGCAATTTTATCGTCATTTCTCATAAATCGCCGTTTCGCACGAAAGAAACATAAATTTGTCAGTTTGAATAGTTCAAAACAGCGTTTTTCTATGTTTTTGCAAGTTTAAAACAGCAATTTTATCGTCATTTCTCATAAATCGCCGTTTCACACGAAAGAAACATGAATTTGTCCGTTTGAATAGTTCAAAACAGCGTTTTTCTATGTTTTTGCAAGTTTAAAACAGCAATTTTATCGTAATTTTTCATAAATCGCCGTTTCGCACGGAAGAAACATGAATTTGTCAGTTTGAATAGTTGAAAACAGCGTTTTTCAATGTTTTTGCAAGTTTAAAACAGCAATTTTATCGTGATTTCACAAAAATCCACCGTTTGGAACGTAAGAAACATGAATTTATCAGTTTGAATAGTTGAAAACAGCGTTTTTCTATGTTTTTGCAAGTTTAAAACAGCAATTTTATCGTCATTTCTCATAAATCGCCGTTTTGCACGAAAGAAACATGAATTTGTCAGTTTGAATAGTTCAAAGCAGCGTTTTTTCTATGTTTTTGCAAATTTAAAACAGCAATTTTATCGTCATTTCTCATAAATCGCCGTTTCACACGTAAGAAACATGAATTTGTCAGTTTGAATAGTTCAAAACAGCGTTTTTCTATGTTTTTGCAAGTTTAAAACAGCAATTTTATCGTCATTTCTCATAAATCGCCGTTTCACACGAAAGAAACATGAATTTGTCAGCTTGAATAGTACAAAACAGCGTTTTTTCTATGTTTTTGCAAGTTTATAACAGCAATTTTATAGTAATTTCTCATAAATCGCCGTTTCGCACGGAAGAAACATGAATTTGTCAGTTTGAGTAGTTCAAAACAGCGTTTTTCTATATTTTTGCAAGTTTAAAACAGCAATTTTATCGTCATTTCTCATAAATCGCTGTTTCACACAAAAGAAACATGAATTTTTCAGTTTGAATAGTTCAAAACAGCGTTTTTCTATGTTTTTGCAAGTTTATAACAGCAATTTTATAGTAATTTCTCATAAATCGCCGTTTCGCACGGAAGAAACATGAATTTGTCAGTTTGAGTAGTTCAAAACAGCGTTTTTCTATGTTTTTGCAAGTTTAAAACAGCAATTTTATAGTAATTTCTCATAAATCGCCGTTTCGCACGGAAGAAACATGAATTTGTCAGTTTGAGTAGTTCAAAACAGCGTTTTTCTATGTTTTTGCAAGTTTAAAACAGCAATTTTATCGTCATTTATCATAAATCGCTGTTTCGCACGAAAGAAACATGAATTTGTCAGTTTGAGTAGTTCAAAACAGCGTTTTTCTATGTTTTTGCAAGTTTAAAACAGCAATTTTATCGTCATTTCTCATAAATCGCCGTTTCACACGAAAGAAACATGAATTTGTCAGTTTGAATAGTTCAAAACAGCGTTTTTCTATGTTTTTGCAAGTTTAAAACAGCAATTTTATCGTAATTTCTCATAAATCGCCGTTTCGCACGGAAGAAACATGAATTTGTCAGTTTGAATAGTTGAAAACAGCGTTTTTCAATGTTTTTGCAAGTTTAAAACAGCAATTTTATCGTGATTTCACAAAAATCCACCGTTTGGAACGTAAGAAACATGAATTTATCAGTTTGAATAGTTGAAAACAGCGTTTTTCTATGTTTTTGCAAGTTTAAAACAGCAATTTTATCGTCATTTCTCATAAATCGCCGTTTCTCACAAAAGAAACATGAATTTGTCAGTTTGAATAGTTCAAAACAGCGTTTTTCTATGTTTTTGCAAGTTTATAACAGCAATTTTATAGTAATTTCTCATAAATCGCCGTTTCGCACGGAAGAAACATGAATTTGTCAGTTTGAGTAGTTCAAAACAGCGTTTTTCTATGTTGTTGCAAGTTTAAAACAGCAATTTTATCGTCATTTCTCTTAAATCGCCGTTTCACACGAAAGAAACATGAATTTGTCAGTTTGAATAGTTTAAAACAGCGTTTTTCTATGTTTTTGCAAGTTTAAAACAGCAATTATATCGTAATTTCTCATAAATCGCCGTTTCGCACGGAAGAAACATGAATTTGTCACTTTGAATTGTTGATAACAGCGTTTTTCAATGTTTTTGCAAGTTTAAAACAGCAATTTTATCGTGATTTCACAAAAATCCTCCGTTTCCAACGTAAGAAACATGAATTTATCAGTTTGAATAGTTCAAAACAGCGTTTTTCTATGTTTTTGCAAGTTTAAAACAGCAATTTTATCGTAATTTCACAAAAATCCACCGTTTTGAACGTAAGAAACATGAATTTATCAGTTTGAATAGTTGAAAACAGCGTTTTTCTATGTTTTTGCAAGTTTAAAACAGCAATTTTATTATCATTTCTCATAAATCGCCGTTTCGCACGAAAGAAACATGAATTTGTCAGTTTGAATAGTTCAAAGCAGCGTTTTTCTATGTTTTTGCAAGTTTAAAACAGCAATTTTATCGTCAGTTCTCATAAATCGCCGTTTCACACGTAAGAAACATGAATTTGTCAGTTTGAATAGTTCAAAACAGCGTTTTTCTATGTTTTTGCAAGTTTAAAACAGCAATTTTATCGTGATTTCACAAAAATCCACCGTTTGGAACGTAAGAAACATGAATTTATCAGTTTGAATAGTTGAAAACAGCGTTTTTCTATGTTTTTGCAAGTTTAAAACAGCAATTTTATCGTCATTTCTCATAAATCGCCGTTTTGCACGAAAGAAACATGAATTTGTCAGTTTGAATAGTTCAAAGCAGCGTTTTTCTATGTTTTTGCAAATTTAAAACAGCAATTTTATAGTCATTTCTCATAAATCGCCGTTTCACACGTAAGAAACATGAATTTGTCAGTTTGAATAGTTCAAAACAGCGTTTTTCTATGTTTTTGCAAGTTTAAAACAGCAATTTTATCGTCATTTCTCATAAATCGCCGTTTCACACGAAAGAAACATGAATTTGTCAGCTTGAATAGTACAAAACAGCGTTTTTCTATGTTTTTGCAAGTTTATAACAGCAATTTTATAGTAATTTCTCATAAATCGCCGTTTCGCACGGAAGAAACATGAATTTGTCAGTTTGAGTAGTTCAAAACAGCGTTTTTCTATATTTTTGCAAGTTTAAAACAGCAATTTTATCGTCATTTCTCATAAATCGCTGTTTCACACAAAAGAAACATGAATTTTTCAGTTTGAATAGTTCAAAACAGCGTTTTTCTATGTTTTTGCAAGTTTATAACAGCAATTTTATAGTAATTTCTCATAAATCGCCGTTTCGCACGGAAGAAACATGAATTTGTCAGTTTGAGTAGTTCAAAACAGCGTTTTTCTATGTTTTTGCAAGTTTAAAACAGCAATTTTATAGTAATTTCTCATAAATCGCCGTTTCGCACGGAAGAAACATGAATTTGTCAGTTTGAGTAGTTCAAAACAGCGTTTTTCTATGTTTTTGCAAGTTTAAAACAGCAATTTTATCGTCATTTATCATAAATCGCTGTTTCGCACGAAAGAAACAAGAATTTGTCAGTTTGAGTAGTTCAAAACAGCGTTTTTCTATGTTTTTGCAAGTTTAAAACAGCAATTTTATCGTCATTTCTCATAAATCGCCGTTTCACACGAAAGAAACATGAATTTGTCAGTTTGAATAGTTCAAAACAGCGTTTTTCTATGTTTTTGCAAGTTTAAAACAGCAATTTTATCGTAATTTCTCATAAATCGCCGTTTCGCACGGAAGAAACATGAATTTGTCAGTTTGAATAGTTGAAAACAGCGTTTTTCAATGTTTTTGCAAGTTTAAAACAGCAATTTTATCGTGATTTCACAAAAATCCACCGTTTGGAACGTAAGAAACATGAATTTATCAGTTTGAATAGTTGAAAACAGCGTTTTTCTATGTTTTTGCAAGTTTAAAACAGCAATTTTATCGTCATTTCTCATAAATCGCCGTTTCTCACAAAAGAAACATGAATTTGTCAGTTTGAATAGTTCAAAACAGCGTTTTTCTATGTTTTTGCAAGTTTATAACAGCAATTTTATAGTAATTTCTCATAAATCGCCGTTTCGCACGGAAGAAACATGAATTTGTCAGTTTGAGTAGTTCAAAACAGCGTTTTTCTATGTTGTTGCAAGTTTAAAACAGCAATTTTATCGTCATTTCTCTTAAATCGCCGTTTCACACGAAAGAAACATGAATTTGTCAGTTTGAATAGTTTAAAACAGCGTTTTTCTATGTTTTTGCAAGTTTAAAACAGCAATTATATCGTAATTTCTCATAAATCGCCGTTTCGCACGGAAGAAACATGAATTTGTCACTTTGAATTGTTGATAACAGCGTTTTTCAATGTTTTTGCAAGTTTAAAACAGCAATTTTATCGTGATTTCACAAAAATCCTCCGTTTCCAACGTAAGAAACATGAATTTATCAGTTTGAATAGTTCAAAACAGCGTTTTTCTATGTTTTTGCAAGTTTAAAACAGCAATTTTATCGTAATTTCACAAAAATCCACCGTTTTGAACGTAAGAAACATGAATTTATCAGTTTGAATAGTTGAAAACAGCGTTTTTCTATGTTTTTGCAAGTTTAAAACAGCAATTTTATTATCATTTCTCATAAATCGCCGTTTCGCACGAAAGAAACATGAATTTGTCAGTTTGAATAGTTCAAAGCAGCGTTTTTCTATGTTTTTGCAAGTTTAAAACAGCAATTTTATCGTCAGTTCTCATAAATCGCCGTTTCACACGTAAGAAACATGAATTTGTCAGTTTGAATAGTTCAAAACAGCGTTTTTCTATGTTTTTGCAAGTTTAAAACAGCAATTTTATCGTCATTTCTCATAAATCGCCGTTTCACACGAAAGTAACATGAATTTGTCAGTTTGAATAGTTCAAAACAGTGTTTTTCTATGTTTTTGCAAGTTTATAACAGCAATTTTATAGTAATTTCTCATAAATCGCCGTTTCGCACGGAAGAAACATGAATTTGTCAGTTTGAGTAGTTCAAAACAGCGTTTTTCTATATTTTTGCAAGTTTATAACAGCAATTTTATAGTAATTTCTCATAAATCGCCGTTGCGCACGGAAGAAACATGAATTTGTCAGTTTGAGTAGTTCAAAACAGCGTTTTTCTATGTTTTTGCAAGTTTAAAACAGCAATTTTATCGTGATTTCACAAAAATCCACCGTTTCGAACGTAAGAAACATGAATTTATCAGTTTGAATAGTTGAAAACAGCGTTTTTCTATGTTTTTGCAAGTTTAAAACAGCAATTTTATCGTAATTTCTCATAAATCGCCGTTTCGCACGGAAGAAACATAAATTTGTCAGTTTGAATAGTTGAAAACAGCGTTTTTCAATGTTTCTGCAAGTTTAAAACAGCAATTTTATCGTGATTTCACAAAAATCCACCGTTTGGAACGTAAGAAACATGAATTTATCAGTTTGAATAGTTGAAAACAGCGTTTTTCTATGTTTTTGCAAGTTTAAAACAACAATTTTATCGTCATTTCTCATAAATCGACGTTTCGCACGAAAGAAACAAGAATTTGTCAGTTCGAATAGTTCAAAACAGCGTTTTTCTATGTTTTTGCAAGTTTAAAACAGCAATTTTATCGTCATTTCTCATAAATCGCCGTTTTACACGAAAGAAACATGAATTTGTCAGTTTGAATAGTCAAAACAGGGTTTTTCTATGTTTTTGCAAGTATAAAACAGCAATTTTATCGTCATTTCTCATAAATCGCCATTTCGCACGAAAGAAACATGAATTTGTCAGTTTGAATAGTTCAAAACAGCGTTTTTCTATGTTTTTGCAAGTTTAAAACAGCAATTTTATCGTCATTTCTCATAAATCGCCGTTTCGCACGGAAGAAACATGAATTTGTCAGTTT